>CAUYQG010234982.1:0-18361 GCA_963574415.1 Tarsius wallacei | reverse complement strand
ATTGAGGAGTAGAAGTAGTCTCTTGTAGCATATTCTTTTTTTTTTTTTGAGTTGGAGTCTCACTCTGTCGCCCAGACTGGAGTGCAGTGGCCGCTCCCGGCCACCACAGCCTCGACCTGCTGGGCTTTGGCGATCCTTCCGCCTCAGCTTTCCAAGTAGCTGGAACTACAGGCGCGTGCTACCACGCCCGGCTAATTTTTTTTTAATTTTTATTGTAGAGATAAGTCTCGCCTGCCCAGGCGGGTCTCGAACCCGCAGGCTCAGGCAATCCACTCACCTCAGCCTCCCAAGGCGCGGGATTACAGGCTGAGCCACCGAGCCCGGCTATGTAGCATATTCTTACCTTTCATGTTGAGGCAGCTCCTTTCTTAGAGACAAGAATTCGGTGACTATTGCTGTGCTGTTTCTTTAGTGCTGAAATATGCGTATGGCAATGAATCCAGATATTGATGTGATATTCCACATATAAATGATCAGCAAAGAGAAGTTCGTTCTCTTTTTCCAGTGATCCGAAGCGTCAAATTAGAAATTTCTGTCATATAACATAGGATACAAGGTTCTTTGTGATAATATGTGTAATAAAAATTCAAAAAATATGCAAGAGTTCTGTGAGCTATTTCATAGTGTGATTGACCCATGCACTTGGCAAGGTGAGGGGACCCTCTCCAGACAAGGCTGTGGGTGGGCTGGAAAGAGTATGGCTTTTGGACTCAAACCTCAGCCCCCAGACCCCCTTACTCTCTGAGTTGTCAAGGGCAATTCACTTAACTTTTCTGAATTTCAGTTTTCTCACCTTTCTTCTTGGATTATTGCAAGATTAGAGAAGATGTAGTAGGCACTCAGAAAATGTTAGCTCTTGGACCCCTTATTTAGTCTGGAAATATTCTTTCAAGAGAACCCATATGAGTTGTATGCCTAGCACCAACTCCATGTCTTTGAAACACACCCCCTGTCTGTCTCCTTCTCTCATGCACATCTGCACATACACACACACACACACACACACACACACACACACATGCATGCACGTGAGTAAGACATGGATTTTAGACCCAGACTGCCAGGATTTGAGTCCTGGTACCACACCCTTTGCCCTGTGTAACTTTGGTCGTTACTAAATTTGGGGGTGTCCCTTTCCCTCATCTGTTAAATGGGGATTTGTAGGTATTCTTATGGGGATAAATGAATGAATATATTTAAACCATTAGAACAAAGCCAAGCTCAAAAAAAGAGTGTACAGGTCAACTATAATAATAATGATTATTATTATTTTTATTACTATCCATTGTTCACTGTTCTTCTGAGAATATAAAACAAACTTCTAGCTATTGATGAGAATCCTGAACTATAATTCTCTTCACTGTTGACTCTCATTCTATGGCTTTGTATGTATGCATTTCTTTCTTCCATTCACACATAGGCCTTCCTTTCCAGAACCGCTGGCGCAAGTGGGTCTGCTGGGTACCTGTAACCTAATTACCTCTCAGGCTCAAACAAGGCTCAGTTCTTCCAGCCACTAAGTAAATGATCCTCCAAAGAGATTATACTCAAGCAGCACAAAAAACGGTCCTTTACCTCAGGTGGCCCCAGAACCCCTTTGTAGTGGAGACCTGTCTATTGAAAAAGTTAACAAAGGAAGGTGGCCTTCGCAGAATGTTTGTTTGAGCCACTGCCTGGAAGAGTGAACACTTGGCCCCAGAGACTGAGCAGTGAGTGTGCCCTCCATCTGCTTGATCAAGGAGGGTAGGCCATCACCCCACAGCAAGGGTGGCTCTGACTCTGGCCTTCTGTCCACCCGGTCTACCAGTAATACATTAATAGTCCAGTAAATGGCCCCTGGCCCAGTCCCATCTCCTATTCACCGGGCACTTGGGGGGAATGCATGGACCAAGGACAATGTCCATTCATGCCAAGTGGAAGTGTGGCCCGTGCCGTGGCAGCCAGTGGGCATGGATGCTAAGCGACAAGCAGTGTGGGGCACGGACAGTAGGGGCGCACTCTGGGGCAAAGAAAGAGGCACTGAGCATGAGGGCAGAGGGGAAGAAAGGAAAGACTCATGGGTTAGACCTTCTCTCATCTTCGGCTCTTCCTTAGAGGACAGGGAAAAGAAAGCAAGAGGTTAAATGCATTTCCTTTGACTTCTCTGAAGCAAGCGTTCTTCAGAAAGGAGAATCGATGAGCCTGATAAAGTGAATAAACTATCTGATGCCCATCCAGAGAGGTGTCTATTAATGGATGTAAAACGGAAAGATGAGTCAATGGGACCAATGAATATTTATGAAGGGTTGAACTAGGCAGAATGAAATGGGCTTTATATTGGATAAGAAAGGGAGAAGGCTGGGCACAGTGGCTCAAGCCTGTAATCCCAGCAGTCTGGGAGGTGGAGGCAAGAGGATTGCCTGAGCCCAGGGTTCGAGACCAGCCTGGGCAGCTTGGCGAGACCTCGTCTCTGCAATAAATCAAAAAATTAGCCAGGCGTGGTGGCGCATGCTTTAGTTTTAGCTACTTGAAAGGCTGAGGTGGAAGGATCCCTGAACCCAGCAGGTTGAGGCTGCAGTGCCCATGAACATGCCACTGTACTCCAGCCTGGGTGACAGTGAGATTCCAACTCCAAAAAAAAAGAGAGAAAGAAAGGGAGAGGGCTGCATGCCATAGGATGGATTTGTTTGGCTAAGGTTTCTGTTTTGATCACTCGGTAATTGTATAGAGCAGGGACGTATGGTGGGGAAATAAAATCTGTATCTATAAGTTATTGACTTTACGTACAGAAGCGCTGTGGGTGTCTATTTTTGTGGACCACTCCATTTTAAAAATAACTTTGGTTTTGTACAGTTAGTTGTGGTGGCAAAGGAGTTCCAAAGAGTAAGCAAGTTTCCTACAAAAAGAATCCAAGCTGTTAAAACTACAATTAAGAAATGCAAAGAGTTACTAATTTTACTACTTAGATGAAAGAGAATTTACAAGCAGGAGAGAAATTATGGATCAGGACAAGTTCTAACTCTAGAGATTCAGCGATAAACACTCCAATTACACCAAGGCAAGGGAGGACTATTTGGAGAAATATCTGGAAGATGATAGGAAAGCTGAGGGTCAAAATAATATCGTGATGAGAATAGAAACATGTCTGCAAGAAGCCAAGCTGGGTAATCATGAAACAAAGGACACGGAGAGAAAGGAAACTGAATACCCAAATAAATAACAGAAACTCAGACCCTAAAAGATGCAAAGAGTGTGCAAATATTCAGAAGGCAAGGAAAGATAAGTTAGAAGCCAAAACTCAGTTATCATTATCATGCAAAGGAACAACAGAACTCTTAGCAAAAACAAATGACTTAGCATGAGACCAATGCTGCTTTCCTCAAGCTGCTGGGTCTGGGGAGAAAAGGCTGATATCACCCCTATCAGGGGGTTTCAGGCCATTTAAGGGAGCCCTGCAAGTAGGACACACAGTGATGATTGCTGATCATTGCTATCTTTCAAGGGGGAGAAGCAAACGGTCGTTACCGATGAGAATTGGCTAAGACTACTGAACACGAGTTCCAACATACCAGGAGGAATTCTCCTGAGAACATTAAACAATGTTTGCAAATGTGTGCAGGTAAGTGTCGACTGTCTGATCACTCTGGACCGGGAAATGGTTCTCAGCAGATTGTGGCATGATTTTTTTTCAAAGTTGGACACATAAATATTATTGTGACCAGCTAGGAGCAGGGAGACACGTGAGACTAATAGATATTAGAGCTCTTAAGAGAAGACACAGACATACATCCGGGAAAAAAATATTTACTGAGCATTGGAGTGTGCTAGACACCATAGAAAGGAAACCTCCATGGCCGGCAGAGCCTTTCAAAAGTACGTCCTCAGCTAGTTTGCACATTTCCATGAGGTGGGTGTTGTTAGCCCTCTTTGTTAATGAGAAAAAAGGAGACTCGGAGAGGTTAATTGAATTGGAGATCTCCTGATGTCTAGTTTTATGTCCTTCCTGTGCACTTTCCAAGTTTATATTCTGGACCCATCATTTCTGAATGACTTAAACAAATTATCCTCTGTATTCTCAATTGCTAAAATGAAAATGCGAATACTTACCTCATAAGAATTAAAGGAGAGAACGTGTATCAAAATGCCAGACATAGCTTCTGGCACATAGTAGGTCTTCAGCAAATTTGGTTTCTCTCCCTTTTCTTTACTGAAGCTCAGTGGTAGACGGATTACACTGTCCAGCATGGATAGCACAACCCAACGTGGCATAAGATGACCTGCCAAGTCTGTGATCTGGGGTTGGCCTGAGTGAGTCCTCTTGCCTGGAAGGGCAATGTGTAAGGCCTAAGGGCACTTGGGCAGAGTCTAGAAGGAGAAGGGGGATCATCGAGGCAGGAGAAGATGGGGATGCTGTGAAGGACCAGGAGCTGCTAACTTGTTTACTGAGCAGCGGGCTACTGCGAGAGATGGGAGAGAGACAGAGAGAGTGGAGCTCTCAGGAGGGGGATGTCCATGCCTAAGACTCCAACTTGGTCGTACAAGTGCAGGTGAGCTATTGAAGGTCTGTGAACTTTGAGTCTCATCAGTTAAGAAGATAAATCTGGGGCCGGGCTCGGTGGCTCAGCCTGTAATCCCGCGTTTTGGGAGGCCGAGGTGAGTGGATGGCCTGAGCCCGCGGGTTCGAGACCTGCCTGGGCAACTTGGCGAGACCTCATCTCCACGATAAATCAAAAAAATTAGCCGGGCATGGTAGCGCGCGCCTGTAGTTCCAGCTACTCGGAAGGCTGAGGCGGAAGGATCGCCGGAGCCCAGCGGGTCGAGGCTGCGGTGACCGGGAGCGGCCACTGCACTCCAGTCTGGGCGACAGAGTGAGACTCCAACTCAAAAAAAAAAAAGAAGATAAATCTGATGCCAGCATGCAGAACGAACTGTTAAGGAAGAGGTGGAAAAATGAGAAAAATCTTTTGTTTGTAGACACGCATGTAGACACAGAGCCCCTTATATCACAAAATATATGTAATCAACTTAACCCCATTTTAAATGGTTTGGACATTAATTTTACTCTTATAATTGATTATAGAGGTTTAAAACCGCCGTGTTTTTGCTTTTGTGACATATCATAATCATATCTAAAATCCATTTGATGTTAAATCAAGAATAAAACTCTCTGTTATATTGCCGTTCCTAAGGTAAAATATAATCTACTTTAAGTCAATTCACTATGTCATAAACTTTCCAGGAATGAAACTTGATAAAAGGCAGAGACTCACTGCATATGACAATAATTAAATCTATGTTCAACAAGTATAAAAGAATGACTGTAGGGTTAGGTAATTTGGAAGAAAAAAGCCATTTGACTTAAATATGACAGAAAATTATAGTGAAGTTTGATATCCATGATCTATTTTGAGCTATGGAGTTATGCCATTTATTTGAGGGGAAAAAGTCCAGTTAAGTGCCCAAATTATTAAATGAATTGTATTTTCAGGAAGCAGGAGATAAAGTCTATGTTTTGGACCTTGGAATCCATTTTTCTCATAAACACAATATTGTAAATAGGTGAGGATTACATTCCCAGTCTATAAAAATTTTATTAAATCATCATGTAGCTGAAATATTCTCTACTGGCAATCAATAGAACTGAGTAATCTTTTCATAATCACAGTAATAAAAAACAAAAAATAATGAAGTAATTTTTCAAAAAATAGAAGTAAAGCAGGTTTAATTATAGATTAAGATATTGATAAATAATTTTGTGGAGATTCTGTGGATACTGTATGGGCATTTTCAAAGGAATTAGAGTTAATAAACCTTGTTTTTATTATGTCTAATTTTATATTTAAAATGTATGAGTCACTTATTCGTTCATCAAGCACTTAGATAAGCATAACTGGGCATTTTGCTAGTGGATAAAGATTTCATTGTAAAGAATAATTTCTAACTTAAAGAAAAACAGCATTTAAGACCTTTACTAATGCAGTCAGTCATTTACTTAATGGATATTGAGTGCTGGCTACACTGAGTCAGTTATTTCTATGCATGTCAGCTACTATTAAGCTTCAAAGCTCACCAATGGAATAAAAATAATATACCTGAGATAATTACCAAATATTGGGGAAGACAAATGAGAAAGAAAAAAGAAGGAGATGGTGTGTGTGTGTGTGTGTGTGTGTGTGTGTGTGTGTGTGTGTTAGCCCATTTGTGCTGCTAAAACAAAAAAGCTGAGACTCAGTAATTTATAAAGAACAGAAATCTATTTCCTCACAGTTCTTGAGGTTGGGAAGCCCAAGTTCAGGGTGCAGGGTTGGTGTCTGGTGAGGTCTGGTCTCTGCTTCTAAGATGGTGCCTTATTGCTATGTCTTCCAGAGAAAAGGAATGCTTGTCCTCACATAACGAGGGCTGAAGGGCAAGTGAGTTAACACTATTTGAAGCCTCTATTATAAGGTCCTTCGTCCCCTTCAGGAGGGAGGAGCCCAAATGGCCTAGTCATCTCTTAAAGCCCTATCTCTTAATACTATCACATTGGCAACACCTGAATTTTGGAGGGAACACATTCAAACCATAGGAGTGTATGTGCATAACCCCAAAATCAATACTGGGTAACAATTTGGCAGTTATTCACGAGCATGAAAAAAGTAAAAAATGTGTCACCTGACACGCAGGTTCCCAACTGAAGTTAAACAAGGTGACAATTTATCTTCTTGGTTGAGCCCTCATACTGTAAACAAATGTCCTTCCCATGGTTTATTGAGTGCCATCGTTTTTTGCTTTTTCTTGGTGATTTTGCTGTTTAAAATGCCCACTTTTCATGCTCCCACCCCAGCACAGTGCTTGAAGTACTGTCTAGTGTTCCCAAGTGCAGACAGCCTGTGAAGTGCTTTATGTAGAAAATACATGCGTTAGATATGCTCCACTCAGGCATGAGTTGTAGTGCTGTTAGCCATAATTTCAACGTTAATTAATCAACAATACATATTAAATAAGGTGTCTTTACACAGAAACACACATAAAACAAGTTTATGCATTGATGGGTGATCAGAGGCTCGTAGGAACCTAACCCTGTATTTTCCCCTAGGAGCAATGCATCAGTATTCCCTAATTCAGTGTTTGTGATGACATCATAAAGCATAACTATTGTGAATAATGAGAACCAGATGTATTTTTAAAATATTTCACTGGTTGCTATGTGGAAAATGAATTGTAGCGAGGCAAAGGAGGTGGCAGAGAGACCAATTAGAAAGCTTTTGCAGCCCAGGAACTTGGACTGGAGTGGTAGCAACCGCAGTACTGAGAGGGGCTGAGGATAGAATGTTTTTTAGGTGGAGAAGACAGATTTCCTGTTCACCCAATCAAAGCAGACTCTCAGCCATCTTCACATTGCAGCATCTAAAATTCCTGAATAGCTTTTTACTCTCTGATATAGTCCTTGTCTTTTTTTTTTTTTTTAATTTGTTTTTCCCTGCTGGGACGGAAGCCGCAAGAGAACACATGTTTTATCTGTTTTCTTTTTTCCTGAACCTCCAGTGCCTAAAGCAGCGGTTGGGCTAGACAAGGACCCAGTACAAATCTACCAAAGGAGGGGGTTTGCCGAGGGGTTGGAACAGAGGTGGAGAAATGAGAGTGACTGAGAGTACTGTGAATGTGAGGAAGAGGGAATAGAGAGTAAATGAGATCGTTTTGGTTAACTCCTTGAATATTTTAATTGCACAGAGATCGTGCCAGTAAGAAAGAATACGCCAGAGAAGTTCACGTATGGAGAATTTAAATCATCCCATGATGACTCAAGAATGCTTTTAAGTTTCTGGGTAGAAATGACCATTAATTCATACATGTTTCATGTTAAGACCTTGTCTTACAAGAAGATAACACATGAATGGTATCTTAGTCTGCTCAGGCCGTCATAACAAAATACCACAGTCTGGGGGGATATTAAACAACAAAAGTTTATTTTCTCACAGTTCTGGAGACTGGAGGTACAAGATCAAGGTGCTGTCAGGCTCTCATTTTGGTTTGCAGATGGCATCTTCTTATTGTGTCCTCACATGGTCTTTGCTGTGTGTGTGTAGAGAGAGAGTAAGCTCTGGTGTCTCTTCTTATGAAGATACCAGACATATTGAATTAGGGTTCGTCATATGACCTTGTTTAACCTCAATGACCTCTTTATTTTTTATTTTTTTTGAGTTGGAGTCTCATTCTGTCGCCCAGGCTGGAGTGCAGTGGCACGTTCCCGGCCACCGCAGCCTCGACCTGCTGGGCTCCGGCGATCCTTCCGCCTCAGCCTTCCGAGTAGCTGGAACTACAGGCACGCGCTACCACGCCCGGCTAGTTTTTTGAATTATTGTAGAGATGCGGTCTTGCCAAGTTGCCCAGGCGGGTCTCGAACCAGCGGGCTCAGGCAATCCACTCACCTCAGCCTCCCAAAGGCGCGGGATGACAGGCTGAGCCACCGAGCCCGGCTTAATGGCCTCTTTAAAGGCCCTATTTCTAAATGCAGTCACTTTCTGAGGTAGTAGGACTTCAACAAATGAATCTGTAGGGGGACACAAATCAGTTCATAACATATGGCCTTAAGAAGAACCAGGTCTGTTGCAAGATTGTTTACCCAGATGGGGATGGAACAGTGAGGCAAGAGCCATCCGTAAATGGTACTTACAGACTGGCCCAGGCCAAGCCCAAGTGCAGGTTTGGGACACTCGGGAGCCTGAATCCCAATACCACGCTCCTACAAAGTGTACATAAGCATTCTTCTGAGCCCAGTTTGCTTACTTGGAGATATTTTTAAGTGTCCCCAGTCTTTGAAAAGGGAACTAAATGTTCCCCCTGCCTCAGCTCCCTGTCGCCTAAAAAGCATGTGATGGAAAAAGCAGGCTGGGTTAAGGACAGAGTGGGAGCGAGTGAGCACTCAGGTCCTCGCGTTGATTTATGTTGTGGTTAGTGGTCGTAGTGATTGGGCTTCTCAGTGGTGATTGGTATGATCTGGAGGTTGGCGTTGTTAAGGAGAGGTTTTGGTGATGACTACAGAAAATAGAAAATTACTGTAAATAAGGTGGTATTTAGCTGCTTTTAATTTTATGCAGCTCATTATACCCATGGCCAAATGAAAACCTTGACATTTGGGGCAGGAAGCATGTGGCTAGTGGGAGTGAGCGGACGCCAGGCCTGGCTGCTACACGGAGTGAAAGTCACTCAAGAGCCCTACAGAAGCAAGCCACACAGGAGGGATCTTTAGAAGCCAGCTCCGGTGATTTCTCCTTCTGATAGCATTCTCTACTCTACGAACTCCCTACTCTGCTAGTTGATACAAGGAGAGGAGTCGAGGCCGTGGGAATGAGAGGGTAGGTTTCTCCAACACACCGGGCACAGACAACAGTGTTCTCGTCGGATTAGGCCAGGGGCACACACTGTTCTTACCACGAGACCCTCAGTCGTGGAGGTCAGATGAACACAGAGCCTCAATATCTCCAAGGTCAGGCTGCACTGCTAAGGCAAAGGCCTAGCTGTCTTTCAAAAGACTTAGGAAAAGGCAAGATGTTTTTCTGGGTGATTCCATGACTGGCCTGATGGAACAACCACCCAAAAATTGAACTGAAAAAAGAATGTAGGATCCATCATCTACATTAAAGTCGAAAGAGCTTTGAACGTCATGTGTGTTGCTGCAACAGCATCCCACTGGAATTCTATTCCCCTCCTCCCCCTTTGAAAACTGTGGACTTAAAAGAACAGAACATAGGGAAATGACCATGTGATATGGTGGTTAAGAGAATGAGCTTCGGGGGTTTCAGTCCAGTCTCTGACACTTGCTGGTTGTGTGACTGTGCACAAGTGAGGTAACCTCTCTGTGCATAATGACAGTACCTGCCTCTTGGTGGTGTTGTGCAAAAGACACATACAAGAGCTGGAGACAGTGGTAGGCATATGGGACAAAGGAAGCTTGTTATCATGATTACTGAACAAAGGCTCCTTTGGAGATTTCACTGGGTTAAAGGAGAGAGAGAAAGAAAGAGAGAAAGAGACAGAGACACAAAGCGAGGCAGAGAGAGAGAGAGAGAGAGTGTGTGTGTGTGTGTGTGTGTGTGTGTGTGTGAGAGAGAGAGAGAGAGAGAGAGATACACAGAGAGACAGAGTGTATGTGGGTGAGACAGAGAGACACAGAGAAAGACAGCCTGTGTATACTTACCTATTAGACAGGAGGCCAAGGAAAAGCAGAGCGGTTCTTATGAAACATCACTACAAGCACTCTATAATATTAAAACTCTTGTCACGTGTGGGCCAGAGACTTAGGTGACAAACAATACATTTTTTTCCATCTCTAAATGGAATGTGATGTATTTTCCTCTTTCTGAGGCTCTACGGTCTTGAAAAATCCAGGACATTTCTTGACCTGCCTTGGTCAGTCTCACCTTTCTCTCTTCCTCTTGACGTCCGAGCCTGGCTTGCCGTCCTCAGCCACAGTCCCTAGCCCCTTGGAGTGAGACTTCCATCACCAGAAATTGCTCCTCCGCCCAGCAGGGTGCCTCAACCCTTCCGGGACTTTCGGCCTTCGAGGTAGTCCCTGGTGTGTGTCTTACAAAGGTGCTTTCTGATTTGAAAAACGTCTGCTCACAACTCTGGAAACGAAGGTCAGCAGTAAGGAGGAACTAAAAAGTATAAGCAAGGGAGGGAGGGTGGGAACGAGGGAGGGAAGAAGCAACATTTTCAAAGTTTGCTGTGAAGGAAGAAAAAAACGTCGTGAAGTGAGCCTCTTCGTGTCAATATACATGAAAATATGAACACTTGTCATAACCAAGATAAATTTAACATGCAGAAAAATATACACACTAGAGTGTTAGAGGCAGCGGGATACAAAACTGTAAACACAGCATGATTAGAACAATGTTAAAACCAAACAAAAATCGACTCAGGAAAAATGATCTGACAGGCATGTTTCCAAAGTGCTAGCAACAGTGGTCTTTGGAGGGGTTGGGGGGAATTTTCTTCTTCTTTCACCTAACAGAGAGGATGGGGAGTATTTGGAAGAAAAGACTTGTTGCACAAAGACCACCCCCTTCGCATGTCACTCTCAGCAAGGCGGCTTGACCGGCCCAAGAGCCGGAAAGGAGCCTGTCTCATCTGTCTTGCCCCTTCTGCTTCCAGCTTTTCTCAGCTAGCCCCAGGCCAAGTTCAATAGTTTCCTGACGGGTGTCTTTACCCTTCAGTGCCTTCCTGCCCTGCCACTCATCTACCTCCACTCATGACCACCTCCTCCTCTCTCCACCCTTGCCTGGTGCGTCTGCCTCCAGAATCTTTCTGGCATCCTCTCTGCCACTCCCTCGCTGGGGGCCCATCTTGCTTTTCTCTGGCCCTCGGGATAAGGTAACATTTCCCGGCTGGCTCCCCCACGTCCTCGCTAAGCTCCACACAGCCCTGTGTCCTGCCTTGTCCCTAAGCTCTGACGGCGACCTGTGGACATTTCTACCATGCCCTGATCACGTTTTACTGAAAGCATCTGTTTTTCACGTGTCGTGTCCCCCGGATTAGACACACTCCAAGGACACATGTCTTCCCATGCTGAACCCCCTGTCCCTAACATGGTCCTTGGCACAGATGAAGACTCTAATCAATACTGTCTAATGGAATCTGACCAAGAACTTGTCATGGCTTTTCTCTGAAGACAGTCCAAACACCGAGCCTGACTTTCGGAAACATCCAAAGGCTGATTGAGACCTGCCTTTGCCCCCTTAGGCCCCTCGGCCTCCCCACCAAAATGGGCCTCAGCCATGCCATGCTGAGTAGTTATTTCTCCCGACGTCAGTGTTCTTCCTTTCATTCTGGTTCTCTTTTAATTCCAGCCCCACCTCATCCCAGTGTCCTTCCGTCGACCCCACTCAGCGTCTGCCACGATCCCGCACCGACTTTGGAACTTCTCATGTGCACGTACCAATTAATTCAACTTAGGTGAGCACCCTCCCCTCCATCACTGCACACTCACTTGGACATAGGAGTTGTTGACTGGCTGATGTAGGTCACTCGCTGCTGCAGAGGTGACCGTGTTGGGTGTGCCAGTTTTGGTTACTGAGCTTGGATCCATTTCTCACACAGGCCTCGCCTTGAGGGAGGGCCCCTGGACCTAGAGAAGAGGTTCAGTCATTCCAGCCCTCCCCCGGTTGCCCGGCCTCTGCTTCCTGATCTCCTGCCACAGGACATGGGGTGGACAGACAGGGAGGCCCTGCCACAGCTCCCTGAGGGACCATGACAGGCTCCAGTGGACACGGGATCCTGCACCTTACAGCCAATGTCCTTGTCCTCAGAACCCCCTGTGGGTCATGTAGAAGAACAGGAGTGTTGGCGAATTGCTATTGTTCATGGGAAAGGATTAAGAAAGAGAAAACCGTGTTTGTTTTCCTCCTCCTTATAAACTTTCAGAGGCTCCCCTCTGAATACCGTCCAAGGTGGTAAGTAGCCTGGTATTTGAGACCTTATACATTTTTATTCAAATCTGTCTTTCATTAATCGGATACCGTCCAAGGCCACCCAGCCTGTACCTTTTACTCATTTAAAAAGAAGTGGAAAATTCCTTACTGAAGAAGGAATGAATGACTCCGACGGTGATTGTGTTACATTTGATCTCTTGCGTGCTCTGGATTTATGATAAAAGGTGCTGTGGGCATCTTTGGGTGACTTTCCCTCATCCTGGTTTACGTTGCAGGGTCTCGGGTTCGAGCCAGCACTGAAGACTGCAGAGCACCTGCCGACACACCAAGCAGGGTGGCGTCATGAGGGACCACTTATCGGCATTTCCCCTCCCTCCCTGGACGTTGCATCAGCAGCGGTGCATGTCAGCCTGAAGATAGCTCCTGCTGCATGCAGGGGGCTCGACTGGGACTTTTGAGTGATTTGAGGGCAGTTGGCCTTGCCCAGCTCAGAGGACCATGTGGGGCTGGGACTTGTGGGTCTCTGGACCAGTGATTCACCCATTGTATGCAGATCAGGGCAAGGGCTCCCCACACTCCAGCTATTACAAAACTGGGCCATTACCTCTGCCTAACTAGAAAAAGGCCTGAGCTGGTGACTCATCCTCACTGATCCGCAATCCAGCAGCCCTGGCCCCAACGTCCCATCTTCCACGTGCTGAGCCCGCCCTGTGTCTGTCGCAACATCCTCAAAGCCAAGGGAAGGAGCTAAAAGGAAAAAAACTCAAGTTTTTAAAACTGGACAGAGGTGAGGAGGGGCCTCCCAAGACTGGTTCTTCCTTCCCCCACTGGCGCCTTTCTCACCCCTATTCACCAACTTTTACCTTCTTGAAATGTCGGTCCCCTGGGCGTGGCTCGTCCACTGAGCTTCGGCATTTGGGACTGAGTGACAAGAAATCAAAGTGACTAATCTTACTTCTCAGCGCTTGAGGTGGAGAATCTATGGTGTAAATAATGGACAGCAAATAGTCAGTTCTTTACCATTCCGGGCGGTAGCAGCAGAATTCTTCCAGGAGGAAACGTAATGCCTGGATTTGATTCATCAGAGACACATTACATGGGGATAGCCCAGCCCAATCCACCCCCCACACGCCCCCCACGAACTCTCTGCTCACTCTCTTCTCTGTGTTTCCAAGATCTAGGGCGCTGGATTTGGGTTCCTGGAGAAAAGAGAAACGTTTTTTACTTAGAGTTCATCTACCTGCTGTCCTTCCAAACGACTGCAGTGCATTTTTAATAAGAAGGAGGCCCTGACGGAAGTCACAAAACCTGTAAAAGCAGCCACCACTACAGGGGAGGTCTTGTGACAGTTGTCAGGTGCCGGCAGTGTGCAGGGCAGAGTAGAGAGATTAGACATGTTGCCCACCCCATGGGCTGACGATCAAAATGCCTGTGCCTGCCTGTGGGCACTTCCAATTCAGTTTACACTTCAGACGAAAATAAATATGCTCAGAGAATCATCTTCTGCTCTACCCCTCACACCTTTGACAATGGAATAAGACTTTCTTCCTCTCCCTCCCTTACCCTCCCCCCTCCCCCCTGCCTTTTATAATGGAACAAACCCTCGGGGGTATCAGTGGGGCTGGGGTGAGGGTGGTGGGGGGGGTGGGCCTCAGATCCCAGCTCTACACCTAGGGGCCGGCTGATCCTTGTGACAACTGGGATCCAGTTGTGGCCAAACTTCTCAGCAAGGCCTGCAGCTGCCTAGTTTCTTCCTGGCTCCCAGTGGTTCTAGCTAGATTAGACCCAGGCAGAAGACAATGTGAGTTTTTTGGAAATCTGCACTTTTTCACTGGGATATAGGAGCTGCAAAAACCTGCCTGCCCCTGGAATTCTGCCCAGTGCCTGACATCTGGAGGTTTGCCCACGCTCCTCCCAGCCCTAGTCTCACCTTGAGTGAGCTGGCATTGGCTAGCCAGCCTGGCCTCACCCGGGATCCCTGTTTGGCTTGGCCTTTGTCAAGGAGGCAGGGAGCCTGAGGAACTAGGAGTGAAGCAACAGCTTCCCAAGGGCGAATTCCTGCCCAGCGCTTGGTATCTGGTTTCTGAGCCAAGCATGGGTGGCTCTGTTTCTGCTGATTCCTGATTGTGGTTGCATGCTGCATACTGGTTCTCTCTTCTTGCCTGGATATTCTTCCCCAGAAGAAGGAATTAAGTCAAGGGGCCTGTGAGCTGTGGGCCCAGATGGAGCTCTTTGATGCAAACACTCCCCCTGACTGAGTTCTCAGAAGACACTCAGACCCCTAAAGCCATAGGGGGGGTCTTGCTAGCTCTCCCTCTGGGCCCAACTTAATCGACTTAGCCAGGTGTTATTTTAGATACCTGAAATAGGCCAGTGCTTGATATCAGGATGGTTTACATTTCAGAGGGGCAGGGCATGGCACAGATAAGAACCTTCTTGAGCTCTCTGAAAGCTTTGCCCAGCTTCACCCACCATTTCTCAGATCACCCTGTGGGCGTGGGAGAGTTGTGTCTGATTATTTCTGCACACAGGTTAGAAATGTATGAAAGACAGTCTGAATTTCTCGTACCCTTCTCCAGTGCAAACCTAACAGCCCAAGCTGGGGCAAACTGCTGTTATTCTCATGAGCTGGGATGTGACAAGCTGAGGAATGCCTGTTCCTATTCCCATTTCTACCAGAGATCCTAGAACCTGGCATGAACCATACACCCCCAGTTTGCCAGGGACAAACCTGGATAAGTCAGTCTCTGCGTAGTTATGAAAACACCCCCTGTTGTTCTCGAAAGTGAAAGTTGGGCAATAAATTACGGAGTTGCCCTATGGATAGAGGACATCTATTTGCTCTAGCTGCCTTCTTTCCAGATGTACAAAGAACGTGTTACGGTTGGAGAAGCTAGGGCTGAGAAAGGGAAGTGACTTGTCCACGCTCACAGAGTGAGTCAGTGGCAGAACCACTTAAGAGAACCCAGGAGCTTTGACTAATGTGCTACTCACTTGCGACACCATCCTAGAAAAGAGAGTAGAAAGGACAGAAATCGGTCAGTCAACAACACGCAGCAGAGGAGAGAGGTCCGCGTGCCTACCCATGTGAAATGACCAACGGGCAGGTGCAAAATCGTATTGTACAATGCACTTGACCCTTAGTGGGAGCTCAGGAACTGTTGGTGGATGGGTGAACTGACAAGTTACAAGTGCCCACAGGGAGAAGGGTCACAGAAAGCAGGACAATCAAGGAGGAAGCAAGGAGCTCCCCGCTGGAGGCTGAGCTTGAGCCTGGGAGGTGGCAGAGGGTGCCCTGGCATCGTACGGGCAAATGACCCAGGCGACCTCCAGCTCCACTATGGCATTATTTACACAGGTGGTGGCTGAGCCAGATTCTGAAAAGGAACCCTGACGTGGAGAAAGGGGCCAGCCCAGGATGAAGGAAGGAGGTGCAGGGACAGTGGGCGAACGAGACTGCTTGGAGCAGAAGGTGGAAGAAAAGTGACAAAGAATGTCTGCCCAGCATCCTCATTTTTTTAAGATGGGAAAATGGTGAAACTCTTTCTTGCAAGCAGTGATTACAGGGGGTGGAAGTAGAAGAGAAACCACAGTGATTTTTCCTTTCAGGACCAAAAAATTTTTTCCCCCAAACTAAACAAAGTTAGATTGAGAAATTCAGCATGGTACCTTAGGGACCTGGTAGCTCATTGCTACGCCTTCCCACAGGCGCCGGCCTCAGGCAATCATGGCCTCCTAGGGAGGGAAGGGGACACTCAAATGTCTCAAGATTCAAACAGCCATTGCTCTCTTTTTGCAGAAAGGTTTTATCAGCCTCCTATAATGAGAGTGGAGTGATCCACAGCAGGACATGTGCCTGAATGCCCCGCTACCTGCCCAGGGAGCCCTACCTGTCACCTGCCTCCTCCAAGAGTTTTGTAGCCTGTGTCTTCAGTATGGTCCTCTTGCATTGAAAGCCCTCAGGGATGACAGCTAATGTTACCCTCAGATGACACCATGGACCCAGGCCTTTCGAATCATTAAAAAAAAGAAATTCCCCAATTACAAGATGAAACTCTGCCTCCAAAACAGGACACAGGCTGAATTCTTTAGGAAAAAAACTGGCGCCAGGAATGGAAACATTTCCCCTGAAAACCGGAACAAGACAAGCCTGCCCACTCTCACCCCTCTTGTTCAACATTGTGTTGGAAGTCCTAGCTAGAGCAATTAGACAAGAGAAGGAAATCAGATATACCCAAATAGGAAAGGAGGAATTAAGTTATCCCTCTTTGCTGACCATATAATCCTATACCCAGATAATCCAAGATAATCCATCAAAAACCTGCTTGCACTGATAAAAGACTTTGGCAAAGTCTCAAGGTACAAAATAAATGTGCAAAAGACAATCGCATTCTTATACGCCAACAACAAGAAGGCAGAGAACCAAATAAAAAGCACAATCCCATTCACAATAGCCACACACACACAAAATAAAATCCCTTGGCATCTTCCTAACCAGAGAAGTGAAAGACCTTTACAGTGAAAACTACAAAACACTACTCAAAGGAATCCAAGAAGACATAAACAAATGGAAAAATATTCCATGCTCATGGATAGGAAGACTCAACATTGTTAAGATGTCTACCCTACCCAAGGCAATCTACAGATTCAATGCAATACCCATTAAATTATCAACGTCAGTCTTCTCAGACCTTGAAATGACAATACAGAAATTCATATGGAAACATAAATGACAATGAGTAGCCAAAACAATCCTCAGCAAGAGAAACAAAGTGGGAGGTATCACACTTCCAGACTTTAAACTTCACTATAAAGCTACAATAATCAAAACAGCCTGGTATTGGTACAAGAACAGGCATATGGACCAATGAAGCCTCAATTTCTCAACCAACTCATCTTTGACAAAGCCTCCACCAACAACCACTGGGGAGAGTAGTACCTATTTAGTAAGTGGTGGTGAGAAAACTGGTTGACAACATGCAGAGGATTGAAACAAGATCCCTACCTATCACCAAATACAAAAATCAACTCTAAATGCATCAAAGACCTAAAAGTATAAGACCCTTAGAAAATGCAGGAGACACCCTTAGGAAAATTGGACCTGGCAACCAATTCCTGATCAAAACCCTAAGTGCCCATGCCATAAGAGATAAGACAGACAAGCAGGACCTCATCCAACTGAAAAGTTTCTGCAAAGCAAAAGAAACCATCAAGAGAGTGGGGAGACAGCCCACAGGATGGGAAGAAATATTTGCCAACTGTGTATCTGACAAAGGCCTGACATCCAGAATCTATAAGGAACTCAAATGTGCCAAAAGAAAAAACAAAACAGCCCCACTAAAAAGTGGGCAAAAGACATGAATAGACACTTTTCAAAAGAAGATATACGAGCAGCCAACAGACACATGAAAAAGTGCTTAGCCTCACTAATCATCAGAAATGCAAATCAAAACCACTTTGAGATACCACCTAATTCCTGTAGAAATGTGGAGGAAAAGGAATGCCTCTACACTGCTGGTGGAAATGCAAACTAGTGCAACCTCTTTGGAAAACAGTGTGGCAATTTCTAAAATAACTAGACATTGACCTTCCATATGACCCAGCAATTCCCCTATTGGGAGTATATCCAGAGAAACTCAATCATTCTACAAAAAAGATACCTGCACATGCATGTTTATTGCAGCACTATTCACAATAGCAAAAACATGGAATCAACCATGCTGCCCACAGAAACTGGACTGGACCAAAAAAAAATGTGGTACATGTATACACAGTGGAATATTATGCAGCCATAAAGAAGGACAAACAGGTGGACTTGGCAGCAACTTGGATGGATTTGGAGTCTATCATACTCAGTGATCTATCACAAAAGCAAAGAACAAAGTACCACATGTTCTCACTCACAAGCAGACCCTGAACGTTTACCATAATACCATAAGAAAGGGATTGGTAGTAGTGGGAGACTGCTGGGG
>CAUYQG010234975.1:0-34736 GCA_963574415.1 Tarsius wallacei | reverse complement strand
CCCGTGGGCAGGCAATCCACTCACCTCAGCCTCCTGTTGCAACCTGATGGACCACAGGCCCCTCTCAGACCCAGGACACACACCGGGGAGCTGGCTCCACAGGTCCTGCGACCCAACCCTCCCCCCATCCAGAATCCGGCTTTGCTCACGAAGGGCAGCAACACCCCATCAGTCCACCCCCAACCAATCGGCAGTGCCCACTCCCCAGTCCCCTGCCCATCAAATGAGTCCTTAAAAAACCCCAGCCTAAGACTCTCAGGGAGGAGGATTTGAGAAATATCTCCGAGCCTCCTCCTCCAGCTGCTTTGTGATCACCGAAGTCCGTCTCTACCATAATAGCTGCTGTCAGTCTTAGTTTTTCTGGTCAGTGGGCACAGGAACCCCGTCAGGCTGGGACAGCCCTGCCTTCCTCTCCAACGCTCCTCTTGCCATCCCTAGCCTCACCACTAGGGCTGTAGCAGATGGATTCTAGCTCCATAAACACACCAAAACGATTGCTTTTCACCTTTGTACCATTGCTTCCACTGCCTCAGCACTCCTCTGCCCAAACACCCTTTCTCTTCCTCTGCCTGGTCAACTCCTTCCTGTCATTTTGAAGTCACTGCTTCCCATAGCTCACTGCTTCCCACGGTGGTAGAAGACCCTCTTTAGGGTTCCCAGAATGCCCAAATAGAATTTTATCATAGCACTTACAAAATTTTCTGATACTTCTCTGTTTTTATCTGTTCTGCCCATTCCTTTCACCCACTAGACAGTAAGCTCATTCAGTATTTTACTGGGGACCATTTATCCTGGCGTTCACTCATAACATTTAGCATAATGCCTGGCACACAGAAGGGCACCAAATAAATTGGTTGTTTGAATATGTACTTCAAAACAGAACATAAACAAGTAGCTCTTTTCTACTAGAGGTAGAAGAGGGATTCTCCCAATCCTAATGAAAAATAAATAGGCACGTACCTTGAGTCCAGGTATCTAGCCTGAGGGGCTGCCCAATCCATTTGCGCTAGACATATGTTCTATCTAGGTGAGGTTAGTAGGTTTTCGAGTGAAGCTGCCTACATAATGATTCCTCAGTCTACATACTCACGGAACGAGCAATATGAAATAGGCAATGATGGCTATAGGCAAATGAGAATACTGGCAATATCATACCAAATGGCGAACAAAGCAAAAGCCCTCAGCACTGATGTGATGGGTCAACCAGTAGGGTCCCTTAGCCCCTCCGTGGTCATGTAACCCTTGTGCGTGATCAGTGTAACCTGTGCAGACAATATGGAGGCCCTGCCAGACCAAGGGTCTCAAGTCCCCCATGGGTAACTTGTGTCTTCACTCAGGAAAATTGAGCTTTTTCCTTTTTTAAAGTCTAGGCTTCTGAGCCAGTTCTATCCTCTACTCTGCAGGTCATGGAACAAGGCACACGAGAGCAGAGCCATCACCTGCCTGACCAGAGGCAGAAGCTCCAGGGTGCAAACCATGCAGACACATGCAGTGTGCTAAGCTCAACCAAGTCAGGTCAGTGACCCAGGGACAAAGGCTAGGTGCGGAGTCTATAGAAACAAAGGAGGCAGAAATAAAAGACCAAAGCCCAACAGCCCCGCTCGCTCAGTGCTTCTTGGTTCCTATATCTGAAATCTCTCCCGAGTTCCCAACCTTAGCCTGGCTCCAGCTGTTAACTCTTAACTATCTTTAAACATCCCTGTGTATCTCTGCCATGTCTTTTTTTTCACATTCTTATCTCTTCTAGAACAAGTCCTATGTGTCCCACCATTGTGCTCTCTCTCAGGAGCCAACTCTTGCTCTTTGCAAGCTTATGTTTACCACTTGCATGTGAAAGTTTTCATCCACAACCAAAGTGACACAGAGTCTCTACAAAAAGGCCAAAAACAAAACAAACAAAAAACCTTAGCCAGGCATGATGGCATGCTCTTGCAGTCCTAGCTACTCAGAAGCTGAGGCGAAGATCCCCTGAGCCTAGGAACTCAAGGCTGTGGTGAGTTGTGATCGTGCCACTGCACTCCAGCTTGGGTGGCAGAGTGAGACCTCAACTCAAAAACAAAACAAGTTTGTTAAAATCTAAGCCAGGCATGGTATGATAACAGAGTAATTTCTGTCTGATATAATCCAATTTGATTAAAGAATATAGTTTAAAAAATGCACGGATTTTGTGTAGTTCAAGGACCTTAGTATTGTCAAAAGACTGCTGTGCACAGGCTATTTACACGGTTGACGGATCATGGCAGGAAAACTTGATAATTCTTCCCTTCATTTCTACATTTGGATTATTACAGTAATTTCCACCTTACTATCTTTTGCTTCAACAGTTTTCTTTGAGAGTTCATTAGTAATATAGCATAGGCTTTGGGGGATGTAGCTGCCATTAATTTTGTTTTTGTTTGCTACTGGGAAAATCATAACTGGAAATTTCTAGCAAGATGAGTAGATGTACCTATTAAAGAAGCAGTTGGTTTTTATTACAGTTATGGTAAAAGAATAATGAAATGACAAAAAAGGGAATTTTCCTAGAATTCTGCATTAAAAAATATAGCTAACATACTCTAATGATGTAAGTTATATAAATGATGCCTTTATAGTAACAAAAATATTTTAATGTGTTGAATCTATTATTTTTTTTAAAAATCAGTCCACTTTTTAGAATAACCTCACCTATTCTTTTTGTTGGTCTCTCTACATGCAAACCTGTCTCTCCACTACCTCCCCCTACCTAAGCAACCTAATATATCAACTAGCAAGTTATGGTACCATCAAAAGAATTTTGTGGGTATGACAGCTACATAGAATTTTCTTAAAATGTTGGTCCGGAGCCCATATATGTATTTCTGTAACCTTGAGAGTATCAAACATGCATGTTTCAGATTAGGCTAAGTATGGAATAAGTCCTCAAAACAAAACTTCAAACAGAATTAATGCCATTTCTCTATCGGTATAATTTAACAGCCGTTATTTTCATCTTCATTGCCCTGCTGGAGACCTTCTCTGTTTCAGCATGACAGTTCAATGATTTAGGCATTCATCACTTGCATCTGAAGTCAAAATCCTTGTAGTTCTGGCCTGTGCAACATCTCTGGGGCAACAGGCAGTAGGCCAGTATTTGCTCCCTGCAGGATGTCATGTCTAGGAAAGCAGAATACCCCCTAGAAGCATAAAAAGGACTGCCACTCCCAGAAACAGTTGTAGACCTTATGGGCCCACCACATTCCTTCTCTAATACTCTAAAGTTTGTAACTGCTTTAAAGCGGATGTCAAGCTCACCCTGACGAAACTGACAGGAATCCAGGATGTCAAATGCAGGTGTTCAGGCCTTTGCTGAACCCCATTGTTTTTCCTGCTTTGTTGGTTCTGGGTTGTTCTGCTTAGCTGGGCTCATAAAAGAACTTTGTGAAGAGTTCAAGAGAATAAAGATTCCAGTGCATCTACTGGTTATTTTCCATTCATTTCTGGGAACAAGTCTGGTTTTTACTAATTTGACCAAGAAAAATACCTTGCTAATGTATCTCTCTAAAGTTAGCAGGGAAAAGGTTAGTTGACTCTTATAACTATGTTATATCTAAGTCGTGTCCTCAATCTACATGGCAGATCTCATAGGCCAACATCATAACTCAATGAGCAATGCTTCCATTCTTGTTGAATGGGCAATTAGTCATCTCTAACTCTTACTTAATCATTAGAGTTTTGGAATTATTAGTTTGGTCATCTTTTTTCCATCATCTTCTACAGAAAACTGAAATAAAAGATTGCCTTAATTATCCTGATAATTCAGGCAAAAATACATAATATTTCTTCCTTGTATTAATGTCAGCTCCCTTTCCTATATAGGAAAGAAAATTCCATTATGTTGGTAATGCTCGGCTGGCTCTCAAACCTTCAGTTCTTCATATATTTACAATGTAAAATAGAAGTTATTTAATGCACCATTTTCTCTGGTCTGTTCTTTACTAACAATATGAGTGTTAGATTTTTCATAAAATTACATCAATTAATATGAGTTAAAGACATTAAGACACTTATAAGGCTATATTTCTGTTCAAATTTAATGTGAAATATTCCTAATTAGGTAACATTTAAAGGCTTGTTGAAACTCAATTTCAGGGCTCAGGAAAATAATGCCTTGAAGTTACATTGGCTTAGGCACTATTTGGTAATGATGTTACAAAAAAAGCCTGTTGCTAAGGTGAATTAATGATACAAAGGAAATCATTTGTTGATCTGTATAACAAATTCTGTTTACTATTTAATTTTGCTTTGCCTTTTAGATGTTTCCTACTATAAGTTCTTTGCCTTTTCTTGAGAGAGATCTCTTTTCTACATAGTCTGAAAAGAAAGCAATTAATGAAGCAACCTTCCCTTCACAGAGAACATACCAAGCTTCAATGAAGTAAAACCCACGGTTAATTTACAAAATACGCCATAAGACTGCCTTTATCTTGCTATGAGATTTGGTCATTAAAAGCAGAAAGTGATGCATTATTCTGGTCTGTAAAATATGTAGAACCCAGTAAAGAGACTCTTATCGTTACAGTTCATTATCAAGGACTCCATAGCAATAATCTAAAGCATGCTACATGATATCCAATCACGTGGCATAGCTTTCACGGTTTCTTCTCTCTGCATCTATCAGTGAAGGGGTATTTTCTCTTTGAATCTGGGAACATACGAATTAAGTCCAACTAAGTTTTGTTTCCAGCCAAGTTTTGTTTCTCCAAGTTTAAGTCCAAGAGAATTTGGGTGAGGAAATGTACAATAGAGAAAATCCCAATCCCCAAATATTTTCATCTAAGAAACATTTAAATGTTTGTTATGTGCCAGCCACAGCAAAAAATAGATAACGCTTTTCCTTAATATTTACACAAAGTAGGTGCTATTACAATCTCCATTCCACACATAAGAAAACCGAAGCTGAGAGAGGTGAAGATGCTCTACCCAGGGTCTCCAGCTAGAAGGGGCAGGCCTGGAACATCAATCCAGGTCTGCATAACTAAAGGTCCCTGCTCTTAACATGCAGGTCCAAAAACCATTTAATAAGACATCCTTTCTTTCATTCCCAGGGATGGGGGAAGAGCTGGTTTGGGGGAAAGGAGTTCATAAATAGCAGATGATAATTGACACAGTGAACACTAAAGTCTGAAGGAATGAACTGCTGACAGGACAAAGGCCGCCCATAGCACCTGCAAGTCATCCTTGCCCCATGTTCTTCAGAAACAAAGGATGGCAAGTACTACAAGCTGTAAGTCTGAACTCTGCATTAGCACCTTATCTGCAGTAACTGTTGGCAAATAATAAGTAAAATCCAAGTCATCTTTGCCACTATTTTTTTTTTAAGTAAGGGAAGGTTTGTCATCTTGCTTCATTAGTCAATTGTCGGGACTACAGATGGTAATGACGGTTTCCATAACACCAGGGAGAGAGGAAGAGGGTACCTTCTTTAGGTCCGAATGAGACATGATGGCTGTTAGTACACAACAGCTTGGAACATCCATTCCCTACATGGAAAAATTCAAACTCACTCAGAACCACTCAGCTTCCTACCATGAGCAGTGTGGTTTTTTAGACCCAGAGGGAAGATGACTCTCTGTGGCCAGTTCCTAAGTTCTTGGCTGAAATCAAGGTAGACAAATTATAGCAGCCTTAATAGGGCTCTAAAACTGAGTGGTTGCTACAGGCTCCTGGTGCCCAAAGGGCACATAAAGAGGATTTACACAGCCCAATCAGGATCTTTTATCTCAGTATCAAATAGAAGTTATACTGAAGGCTAGTGGAAGATATGGGCAAAGATCAGGTGTTTACTTTTTATTCTGATCTTTGTTCAGTCTGGTTATGAACCACAACATTTAGCCATATAACAACGATATATACAGAGATCTTTTGTGATATGCACAACCTTGAATGAATCCTAACTACATGTTGTTGATAGACCTTTAAAGACATATGAAGTTTGCTGCATGACGACAGCAATGTGGCTGATATAAATTAATATGCCTTCATCTGCATGTTCTAACATATTATTGTTAGGCGTACCCTGTGCCTAGCACAGATGTTACATTCACAGCCATTAACATTTTCTGTGATAGATGACCCTCCTAAATATTTCCGCACTTCACACCTGCAGAGTTGATATGAATCAAGTCAAGGAAGCAAGGGAAATGATTCTCTACGTCCACTTTTCCCCATCAAATAAAGCCCACCCACCTGTGCTTCCCTCCCTAGATGAAAGAGTAGAATAGGACAAGAAAATATGTAAAAGGGATATATTTAATCATCAGATAGTATCGGGCTGTGTAAATCCTTTTCCTATATATGCTTTGAGGTTCTTCCCAGGATAGGAGATGGGCAATGATGAACCATCCGTGTAGTCTTTCTTATGTCTAAACCCTTGAGATCATGAACACCTTGAGAGCTGGTACTCATCTTCTAAGGTCTTGTAGGTCCTCTGCCTTGGCACAGAGTACTCAATATCCGATTACTAAATAAATGTTGGCATGCATCAACATGGCAAATCCAACTCAATAGAATGGCTTTTAACTATGGAAAGTTTTCCCTGATAAAGCTAGGTGATCATTAAGGTATTAAACCTGAGTCTTGGTGTCTTATAAACATCCATCTGAAAAAGCGCCCAAATGTAAAAATGACATTAAATGCATCAATTATTTACCCCAGAATCTTTTATCTCAGTATCAAATAGAAGTTATATTGAAGGCTAGTGGAAGCTATGGACAAAGATCGGGTATTTACTTTTTATTCTGCTTCTTGTTCAGCCTGGTTATGTATTACAAACCACAACATTTAGCCACACAGCAATGATATATAAAGACATCTTTTGTGATATGCACAACCTTGAATGAATCCTAATTACATGTTGTTAATAGACCTTTAAAGATAATATATGAAGTTATTTTTATGATAGACATTTTTCTTCCCCTAAATGCATGTTATCATGCATCGATCTTTCCTAAATGGGTTTCTCCATATGCAAGTGTTTTCCAAACAACTTATCAAGAGAGGTTATGTGAAAATTCAACCACTAGATGGAGTGGCTTTTATAAGTCCTCAGGAATCAACTTGTTATTCTATTCAGTGGACAGAGGTCTTGCTTTGGTTGAGTGACTTCTCCTCCTGCTACAACGTTTTATGTATTTTACAACTGAATTAATTAAAAAATAAATAAGAAAATACGTTATGGAGGGTTAAAATGGGCTATTACTACAGCCTACAAAAACTAAATTTCTAATTACTTTTCTGAGGCGAAAGGGCATTGAGAAAATGTAATATATTGATAAAAATTAATTGTGACTATTTGGAATTCTGCCTCAAGAAAGTAATTAAGAATGAGTAAAGGAAAGTAATTCCACGTATAACAAATGTGTTTATGCCAAGAGATGTTTATGGTAAGAGGGGAGGTCTCAGGAAACCAAAACCAATTCTAATGACAAACTCATCTCATTTCTATTTTACAAAGTATTTGACTTTCCAATTTCCAGATATGAAATCACCAGCACAGGTCACAACTCCATGATGAAAAAGAACGGAAAATTATTCTCTATTATTGCAGGGACTAAAATGGAGTATTTCACAAGAAAAGTGGATATTGATTCAAATATTCATACAAACTGAAGACACAGTGACTTGCTACGTAATTCCACTTCCTTCCTATCATTCTCTCACTAAAATAATTTTAAATAAGCTTAAATTATTGTGTAAATCCAAGACTTTCTTCCTACAGTATTTTAAAAACTAGGTATTTATGTAGCACCTACTTTACTTGAAATGTTTAGAAAATTTTCAGTGTGGGCTAACAATGCAAGACATAAACAGAAAAATACGCTTTCAAGATGCAAATAATTATATACAAACAGAACTGGAAGAACGAGGTTTCAGTAGCGATGCAAAATATGCTTTGGAAATGTAGTTGTGATTAAGAAGTATGCATGCAAATTGGATGCGAGTGCAGAATTTTTATGCCACTGAAACCTTGCGGTAGTTCTATTGTATTTACTCAAGATCAAACCCTTCTTAGAGTTTGTGTGATATAATCATGAGGTTTTGAGGAACTGAGCGTGTTCAGGAAAACTGACATAAAGATAATGAATTAGTAAATAAGATGAGTGCAAATGGGCTGGAAATTTCTGCGTACATCTTAAGGAACAGTCTGAGAAGTCCTACAGTAGTCTGTAAGTGCATGCAGGGTTATCCTACAGGTCAGTGGCTATTTCAAAGGGTAGCCTACCAACCGGCAGCATCAGGGAACTTACGAGAAATGCACGTTCTCGGATCCAAATCAGATCTATACAATCAGAAACTCTACTACTGGTTTTTGGGTTTTGTTTTTTAACAAGACCTCCAAGAGATTTTATAACACATTCTGAAGTTTAAGAACCACTGTCAATGATGGAGACCTATGAAAAAGACTCAGTGAGGGGCAGGGGAGATAGAATTAACCTTTTAGAAGAACTGAGGTTAGACAAGAAGAGAGAATATTTAATGAGTATAAGTTTCCAGATCATTGACATAGATTGCTAAGGAAGCCTGCTCATGTCAAAGTAGCCTCCATGGAAGATCTTTAAAACCAAGGTATTCCTATTTGACTGGAAGAGATTAATGTAGGTTTACCTCTCAGAAAATAAGCATAAGGAGTGGGAAACCTCTTAAGGCTTTTCAGTCTGCAATTCAGAGCTTCTCTAGACTTTTTCAGGAAACTCATTATTATATATTTTATCCAGCAAAGGAAAGTGGCTACTGTGTCATGTTTACTGGCACAGTAGGCAGATATATATTTTAAAACCCTATGCCATTTTCTCCTAATTCTGTTTACAAAGTTTATGGCAAAGCTTTATAGGACTGGTAAGCCATTTACGTCAATAGCACTGTGAAAGAACCCATGATTACTGAGCACAACAGAACAGGGGGGAAAAAAGTAATTAACATCTCAATATTTCTTTTCGACTGGAAATGCTTCTGTTTCTGTTCTTCTTTTTCCTAAAACCATAAGGGTTATCCTACGGGTCAGTGGCTATTTCAAAGGATAACCTACCAACCAGCAAGAGATGAACCCAGAAAAATGACAAAAACTAACATGAAAACGTGTGGTAAGCCCAACCACCACAAACCCACTGCAAATTATCTTACAGAATTACTCTGATAATTATGCAATTTACACAGTTTATAGTTGGTATCTTTAAAAAAACACCCCAAAGTTATAAATATATGTAAATGTACCCCAAAGCACTTCAATATATGACTCTGGTCAAACTGTTCCCTAATTATCTTACCAATTAAAATGAATCACAATTTACTCATAATCGGTTCCCCTAGCAAAGGACTAAAATCATTAAAAGGTTTCCCCTTTTTTGTTTAACTTAGATGCCAATTCCAAAAGTAGCTGTACATCTTTCAAAGTCAAATTTCCACAGCTGCAGAGACACAGAATTCTTTGGACATTCTTTTGCTTACTATAGTTATATGTTAAATTACCTAGCTTTCCTTTTTCTCTACATACATACTGCTTGTTCACTACAACTTTCACAAAGGCTAAAGAAAACACTTATAAATTCTGGTAACAATACATTTAAATGCATTGAAATTCTGATCCATTTAACCAGCCACCACGGAACAAACCAAAATACTCAGATTACAGTGGCATTAAATTAAGTTATTCTTATAAAGAATAAGTACTTTTTATTTATTTTTAAATATAGATGAGCTAAAAGCAAACATAAGTGACAAAGGCATACTAGCTAAATGATCGTTTTTTTGGTGATCAATGATACTGGTTTACATGCTATATTAGAAACATCATTTTGAGCCTCTTGACCAACAGAAATCAATGTCACAAAATTACCAAACACAAATGTCCATAGAAGTAGAAATGTATTCATAACACTTTTAAATTTTGTTTTTAAAAGGCATACTAGAATTTATTACCAGCTTGAATATAACACTCCTGATAACAACTCAATTTGTAGAACTCATACTGATTCCAATTTTCTTCTCTAAAGTTCTGATCTAAAAGGATGAATGATGAAATGGCAAAGGAAACAGGGAGACCCTCCAATTCAAACATAAACTTTGAAAAACATAACTTCCTAATTACATTGTATTTTAATTATATTTAAATATGCTATGGACATACACAGTTTGTGAAAGCATTTGTCACTATATTAAACTACCATAACAGATTGTCTGGTACATCTTTGAAAATGCCTCTGCTTTTTTTTTTTTTTTTTAAAAGCAATAGCATGGAATTTGCTAGTAGGAAAAAAAAACAAAACAGATGTTACATTATCAAATTTAGGAAATTACACTGCACTTTACCTCCTGAAGTTAAAAAAAAAGTTAAAAATGCTATTCAGAGTTGATAATGGCAGTAAGAAATCAAACCAAAGAAATCAAATCACTATTCAATGAATCCAAAATCTAAACAAGAATTCTAGTAAGAGTGGAAAAATAAGACATTAAATGATAAAAAATTGTACTTTAGGGGAAAATTATTTGAGATTTATGCTGGGAAAAAGGAACTTAAATTCCTTCTTGCACTCAAAAAATGCAAAATGTACTTTAGGAAACTGATTAAAAAATACAGAATATCGTGCAGTAGAACAATGGGGGAAAATGGCTAAAAAGCAAGAATTCCCATCTTACCAGTCTCAACTTACATATTCAAAAAAAAAAAAAAAAAGGAAACAAAACAAACAAGCAAAACTTTGAAAGCTTTCCTAAAGTGCAGGTGTGAAAATTTCTCCAGCTGGGGCTAAAACGAAATTCACAGTGTTCCCAAAACAACTGTGATGACACTGCCAGGCCCATTTGCTCAGGTTTGGGGAGTAAACAATCTTTCCTCAAGAATCCATACAGACACAGCTATGAACCTCAAGAATTCCATGGTCGCTACGTTACTAAATTCACATGTCCACATGAACCTTTTAATTAAAGCTTATCCCAATAATATTCATTAATCTATATGGAAAATATTTCAATTATATGGAAAATAGCAATGAAAACTCTATCAAGAATATAGTTGCACATGCAACTAACTGTCCTAGAAAAACTACTATGATGAAATGTACTTTATTTCACGATGAGCCACTCTACTGAATGAAGAAACATGACCCAGGAAGCTTTTAGTAAATATTTTATGTCAAGAAGTAGAGGAAATCACACTGATTACATTATGTAATGGCTTTGATCTATGACTACTGATAGGTCATAAACATACCTATTATCCATGTGGACAAGTTTGAGATAGAAGTTCATCTAACATCAAGCAATTTGAATAGTAGCAGGAGGGGTGATAAGGTCTGTTAAAAACAATCCACCCTTCCCCTCCCAACAAATTTCCTATAGTTTTAACTTACTTGAGATAGCATTATAATGTGTTCTATAGAGCAAATATAACTATCTTAAAATGCATTTTGTGATACGGGAATAGCCTTCTAGGTTTTCTTCCAATTTGTATAGCCCTGATTTCCAAAAAATAATAACTAACAAGATTGGCAAAACTGTCTTAAACTCAACAGTGTTATGATAACATTGGAAAAGAATGTGACGGGCCTGATCTGGCATATTCGCAAGATTCTTAGAACACATGGGACTGAAACGAATGCCCACCAATCCTGGAAAACAAGAACAGCCTTGTTTTGATTCAAGGTGGATACATCCTTTTGCTTTGAGTCTTTAGGGTCCATCTGCACAGCTGCTTTGAACTTGGACATTTCCCCAAATCTGTAATATTTATTTAAAATTGGAATTGTATGTTCAAGTGTATCGAGGCAACATGTGTCAATTTTTATTTCAGTCATGGTCTACATCTATTAAAAAGCTTATTTATGCATGTATACAAAAGTGTGTTCATACATCCAGTTGTCTGAAATTGGGTAGTACATAATTTGATATTAATACATGTTCTGGATGACATTTAATGTTTATTTTAGTCCAGGAAATATTTCTGAGAAATCTGAGGTGATCTACGTTATAAAGTTAATCCACTCTAATCTAAGAATATCCAGATAAGTTAATTAAATGGTTACCCAGGCATTAAATAACAATTCAGTGGCAAACTGTTGAATCCTTCAGTGCCTCCAACCAAAAAAAAAAAAAAAAAAAGAAAGAAAAAAAAGCATTCAGGCAGCCACAGTATAAAGTTACCATTTTTATAAGAACAGGGTTAGGAAAGAACTGGAGATTCAAGGAAGGAAATACAAAGTTAAAATTTCGCCAATTCAAAATATATAAATTGATTTTGATTTCCTCTTATTCTTTAAGTTACCTAACCATGCTCGGTTAGAGTCAATAGGAGAAAAATCAGTGGAGCTGGCTGTCTCTTGAAATATAGATATGCAATATATAAACCTGGTCCTAGCAGAGCCTTTCAAACAATGTTGTGTCCAGGTTGTTTCAGAGTCAAAAGCAGAATTATAAATAATTGAAACCCAAAGGCTGGTTTCACTCTAACTATTTGTCAGTTCAATTAGAAAATTGATGAATACAAAAATAGAAGAGACAGACTTATACTGGCGGAGACATGGCATCCTTTTTAGCAGAGAATGAAAGCTCTCATCTGTGTTCTTTATGCAACTGAGCTAACATAATTATCCCAGGAATAAGAGGCAGCAACCTGAAGGACAGGCTCCATCTTCCTAACCGAATTCAAGAAGCTATAACCAAATCTCATGTTGCTAATCATGTGTTGTTAGGTATTCCTAAATTCAATTTGTTACTCTTTTTTTTTTTTTTTTGCAGCATTCCTGGATAGCTAGTTAAGGGAAATAATCCCTTTCCTTATTAGGCCAACTGTTTTCTGGGAAGAAACATTTGGTAAGCGTGGTGAACTATAAACTGCTATCATAAGTTTCATTTCATAATAGTTTATTCTTACACAGCAAAGTATACCAATTCTAATTCCAAACACTAATATGCATGACAACCAAGGAGCCTGTCTAAATGTCCTGGTGTTTAATGTACATTCTGAGTCAAAGCAAAGAAGAATGCCATACGATTGTTTTGAAAGAGTTTCTCCGGCTTTGCCTTAGTAATTAATAAGCTGACACTGCATACTAAACACTTATCAACACAAATCAATGGGGCTGCTTCCTTCTTGAGAAAATAGGTAAACCGATTCAAGGAGTTTTCTTTTGGAATAGACTGTGCTATGCCACAAATATAGTGGTTCTTTTGGAGAAATTCATTCCCAGCAGCTTCATCTTGGTAACATTTAACAATTTCACTATTTTAACATTTTGAAATGCCAAAAAGAACACACTGATCCTGCAGCTAGGCTTATTAGAGAAGAGCAATCTCGCAGGCAAGACGGAGAGGAAGAGAGTCCACTGGGAAAAGGGTAACAGAAAAAGACAGAAAACAGTGGATAACAAACAAAGCCAAGCAGTCCTCCAAGGTGGGATCTGATTTTCACCAGAATTTAAAACTTTACACACTCAATTAAATAATATCACCGAAGACTTAGTTAAGGTTCTGGTCATAACATTCTTTGTGCATACACATATATTAATGCTATTAAGATTCAGGGACATGAATATAATTTGCCTTCCTAACAAGGAGTATGCAAGCATAGTAATTTTATTTGTGAAAGGTCACAACTGAGCATTTCCACCCTGTGGCATCCTTTCACACCCACAATGAGACCTCTCCCCATCAGACACTTGATACATACCTCAGCCAAGAGTGCGCCTCGCCTGGAGTGGGAGACATCTTTGAAACAAAAAGAGTCGGTTTACGGTAAGTTCTCCTGACAACCTAAAACGGATTAGTTGTTACAAACCAAGTCCAACATCAAGCCTCTTGCCCGGCTACGGTAACTGTCATTGTGCCCACAAATAACTGCCTGCAGTATGCAGTGTTTGAACATTCTGGAGGTGCGTGACTTCTGTCCATGTATGGATACAATCCGAAAATGGTTTGTCTCACTTAGGAAACTATACATGGCCTTTGATTTTTACGAAATTGCTCTCAACTGAGTTAGAGGGCGGGGGAGAGGGAAGGAGTGCTGGGGGGAGAAGGGACAGAGAAAAATCAATCAGCGTGTCTTCCCTTGCCAACTGTCAGTAGGGTGGGATTGGAAAAGCAACACTTTAAATCAGATAAAGTCCTATGGGAACCTTAAAGGTTGGTTGCTCTGAGCTTCTCAATATTCTGCAAAATAGATTGATGTCAGTGGTGACCCCACGGATACTCAACGTCCACTGAGCTTCCTCTAAGAAACTGCATTTCCCCCATTGTTCAAGAGATATTAACTTGGTAATAAAAATGGGGAGAAGTTATGGGATCCATAGAGATATCTTTCAACACCTTTAAAACCAGTAAATCTTCTCTAGTCTCTTATTGGATTAAATGCCCAAGGCAGCTTAATATATCAAGAGATCAACAACAAAGCAAGGATAGCACAAATAAAAAAGATGGGAGGCAAATGGTTACGAGGTTACCAAAATATTTTCTCATCTGTTCAATTTAAAATCCTGGAGATAGAGAATCCATTAACATTACAAACATGCCTCATGCTTTTAAACTTTCAAGTGACCAAACGACAGCCTCTCACGTCTATCACAGCAAACCCATTTGCATTCGGGAGGCGATCCATTTATGATTTGTGAACCTTAGCAAGAAATGTCTTTTAAAAATGCAACGTCAACTTTACACAAAATCTGACGGCTGGTCCTGACTTAAATGGTTCCATCAACATTCCAACTGGGGTATGAGTTAAACGCACATTTGTTTTCCTCAAAAAGAAGTGGGTCCCGCGGCTACCTCTGCCTATATCAAAAGTTTATGATTCGATATACGTTTCTTTGGGTGACAGCTAATATCTGACTTCAGTCGATCTCTAGGTTTGGTGCAGAGATCGATGTATTTCTCTGGGTGGAAAGGCTTAGTGGCTCATACGGTTTCCAGACATTAAGCACCAACTCAAGCGCCTGTTTTTCCAACGTGCACAATTACACACTTTCTACACACAGACATCAGGGCACACAGAGAGCCAGGTGCACACACACTCAGTAAACAGCAAACGGCAGAAACCTCCAGAAGTAGCACACACCACCGCCGACAGGCTGAGCCACCCCGCTCAGTCGACACCGACGCACGACTCGCTCCCACGAAGACGAACTCCCCGAAGGACACTTGGGACCGCGCCGGTCAGCGCCCGAGGGGGCGGGCGGCGCCAGCCTTTGCGATCGCCACTCGGCCGGGTCTTACCCTTCGCGCCCCGGTCCGGGCAGACGCTCCCGGTCACCTCGCGCCCGGCGCAGGGTCTGGTCCTCCGCGAGAACGAGACGGCCCCCGCCCCCCGACTACGGCGAGCTCCGCAGGGAGCCGCGGCGCCCCGCCCGGGCCAGGGGACGGCGCGGCGCCGCGGGAGCCACGGAGAGGCGGAGGCGGGAGGGGAGCGGGAAGGGGCGGCCGGGGGGCCGCGCGGCGGAGGCGGCGCCAGGCGCCGGGCGCCGGCGGGGCGTGGGGAGCGGGCGTGCCTGCGCGGCCGGCCGGGAAGTCAGTGGGTCCGCGCGCCGGCGGGCCCCGTGGCCGGCGCCCACCCGCGCCCGCGCCCGCGCCCGCGCCCCCCGCTCCGGCCGCCCGCGGGCCTCGCCCCGCCTCGCGCCCGCCGCCGGGTCTCCCGCGAGCCCGCCTGGCCCGGCGTGGGGCCGCGCGCCTCCGCCAGCCCGGGCGCCCGTCGCCTCGCGCAGCTCGCGCGGTCCCCGCCGCTCCCTCCGCCGGCGCTCAGGCTCTGGCTCCCGCGCGCTCGGGTCCCATTTATGAAGCGCGGCCCCATCACGTGTTAATGAGCCTTTGTCCTGCCCTGGCGGCGGCGGCACAGACCCGCCGAGGGAGCCGCGCGGGGAGGGCCCTGCGCGCGGCGCCCGCGGCTGCAAACTTTGCCGGCTCGGGGACCCGCCGCGGCGCGGGCCCGGGGCCAGAGGGGCGAGCCTGCGCGGCCGCAGCGCCGCTTCGCCGGCCTCCCTCCTCCGCGGCCGCCGCGACCCGCTCTCCGCCCGACGCCCTCTGCCCCGCGGGCCCACGGGGCTCGTGCCTGCGCCTCCGACCCCGGGCCATCAGTCACGCGCCCCGGCAGCGCGCGGCGCCCACACCGGCGCGGGGGTCACGTCTGGGGCGGCCAGCCGAGCCGGAAGGGACGCGGAGCGGGGGGCGGGCCGGGGCGCGCCGGGCCCCCTCCTCCACCCAGGCCGCCCCCGCGCGCCCCAGCGAGCCGAGCCGGGGACCGCGCCGCGCACCCCCGGGCGCTCTGCTACCTGGCTGCGGCCGGGCGGCCACCTGTCCTCCGCCCTCGGGGCGCCGCCCGGCTCCGCGCCCGCGCCCTCCGCGGTGCCCGCCGCCCCGGCCCGGCGCGACCACCCGGGCGCGCTCGCCCGCCCGTGCCCCGTGCAAACAGTTGGGCCCCGCGGCAGCCGGCCCGCGCCTCCCTGCCCGGCGCGCCCCTCCCCGGCCGCCGCGGGGCCCGCTCCTCGCACCTTCTCGCGGGGGAGACGCCCCCCCTTCGGGCCGGGCGGGGGCTCGCGGGGCTCGGGGGCGGCCGCCGCGGGCGCCTGGGGAGCCGCGGTGTGCTCGGCGGCCGCGGCAGGAATTAGGGGACATGCCCGTTAATTGGTTCCACGATCAGCCGCCGTCTGCCTCCCGTGTGCACGGATCAAACCTTAATTGGTCTTTACATTTATCATGGTGAACTGCGCGCCTCCAAACAAGCCCCAGCCGCTGCTTCGGCCCAGAGGGCGCTCCCCTCCCCCGCCCCGGGCCGGGCCGCGGTTATTTAGACATCTCGATCTCGGGAGTTGGGTCGGGAGAGGGCCGCGCGGCTTCCACCTGATGGAGCCACGTCACACGGCCACAGGGGCCCGCGCCGTGGGCGCTTGGTTCGGCTCCCGGCCCGCCCGAGGGTGGCCGCCTTGGCGTTCATTTGCCCACACCTGGCGGGATCTGCCCCAGACATCGTCCCGCACCGGCCTCCGCTACCCTCCCGCCCCTGGCCAGAGCCAGCCGCAATCGTAAGGTAGCTGGGCCCCCTGTTTGGACACGTGGCCAGAATCCGGGAGAGCGAGCCTCCCAAGCAAAGAAGGAAGATCGGTGGGCAGAAAGCTGGGTGGGTTCCAGGCCCTGGGGGGAGGAAGGCTGTGGGTCCGACTGGGAAACGTCAGGTCAGGTCGCGCAAAGGCTTCCTGCAGAGCGCTCGTGCAGCCTTTGAGAAACTCCCTGGGCCTCCCTAGGGCAGAGGTGTCTCCCATCAGGCAAATGCCCATTTGCCGTAGAATCTACAGATGAAATGATGCAGCGCTACTGGGTAGGTAGATGGAAAAAGTTATAAATAAAGCTGCTGGACCTATCGTTATTAGATGGGAGAATGATTGACGTGGGGCTCGTGCTGTGAGCCTCAACCACGGTGCTCCAGGCAGGCTCTGCTCACGGGGCTTTAGCTCCCCTCCATGGTGGAGACAGCTCGATCTGGAGATCAAAGGGGAGGGGCGCTTTAATATTTGTTGCTCTTTTTCCTTCGGGGTCATTGTTGTTGGATTTACCCCTCGCCTCACACCCCTGGCAGGAGGAAATATCTGCGAAATGTCCCCCTCCTTGTGACCTCCCAGACTCTGATTTCCCAAGTGGCCATATGAGCGCGAGAAATAACTTCAAAGCCGCTCCACCGCCTGGTAGCACAGGTTCAAATGATTCCTAGTAATTAAAAGGAAGGATATAGGCAGCTCTTCCTCTGTGATAAGGACAGCTTTCCATCTCAAGAACCCTGGAGGAGGTGGGTCCTGGAGTGCTTTCAGGCATCAGGATCTCCCCTGGGTGCTGCCACCCTGACCTGTGGCCAGGCGCTGTGTGCTCTTGGAGTGGCAGAGCTGTTTAGCATCCCTTAGCCAGACAATGCTGACACCCTGATGGTGCCCCTTATGTAAGAATCGTTCAATAACTTTGTGGTGGTCAACATTGAATCTGAAGGTGGGAGTCATCTACAACCTGCAGAAGATACTCCACGGAGACCTCATGACTCAGCCGTGCCAACTTTTGCTTTTTTTAAAAAATAAGAAGCGATCTAATTATCATGTCTCTAAGTCATCCCAAATCTCTTTTGATTGATGGTGGTTTTCTTCACTGAATTCTACGAAATTCTAAGCAGAAACCTGGGATCTGAATGGCTTGAGGTCTGTCTGTTGATGAGCCAAAGTGACCTGTGGACAGAGCCAGTCATTCTGAATCTAATCCATAGTGACTCCAGCAGCTATAGCCTGTTATTCTGTTGCTGTTCAAGAGTTGGGGGCGGGGGATGACTGGAGCCTGACAGCTGGTGAATTGTACTGGCTTCCATTTAGAACTCAAGGATAATGTTCAGTAATGGAGTCAAAATTTGACTTGTGACCTGGCATTTTATCACCACGAGTGAATGCTTTGTCAAAACTGAGGGAGTTATTATGTTGTTTGGCAAATACCGTTCTTGTGGGCATGCCTGTACATCTCTAAAATTTCGTCAGGGTGTTAAACTGGCCGTCAAAGACTGCTGTACTTTCTTTCCCCTTGGACTGGGGGAGCTGGAAGAGGGGCAGCCAGCAGACAGCGTGAAGAGAGGACGCTCTTCAGTGTCTTGGCGTTCACATTTTGCAAGAATCACCTTTATATGGGAGGAAATGGCTTAGTTTCCACATGTGGTAGGCCATCCACTGTATTCACGAGAGAGTCGGCAGGAATGACAAATGCAAGCTGTCAGCATCCCTATTAGGAACTTCTGTTGAGGGCACATATACATTTAACACAAAATGTTGGATGGCCCTTGCTCACCACAAACCTGGCTTGAATTTGAATCTTTGACCTTCTGGGGAAAGACCCTGGCAGCCCCTTAACAGGCTTCACTAGTCCCTTTGGTGCTAGGCTGTCTGGTTTTTCAGATCTTTATCCTTTTAAAATTAGAACAGGGCTATGATGAGCCAATTTACTGCCATTCTGTGTAATTTAGGTTATTCACTCAGTGAAATGTAGAGGATGAGAGCACAGTTAAGTCTGCATATTTCAACTTCAAAGAAAGATCTCAATTTATGACTGCCCAAGTGTTAATGTTAGACTGGACGTAAAGCATTTAGAGAAGCGAATCTTTCTTGGTGAGTTCACTGTGGATCTGAAAGGAATTGGATGTCAAGATTTTGCTTTTTTTTTTTTCTTTTTTTCTTTAACTCGCCATGGTTCGTCATGCCTCTCTCCCACTCCCCAAATGGGTGGTCTAGTGAGTGATGAGTAACGAATCCCTGGTTTGGGAACTGGCGAAGCCAAAACATAACTCTCTTTTAGAGTTTTGAGGGTTCGGTCCAAGTTTGGCCCTCACGTTTTCTTTGATATTTTCGGTGCAATGCTCACACCACAGGGCTGGAACGCTCACTGATTAAAGACATTTTGGGAATGATATGACTGCACGATTTCATTCTAATTCGGAGCATTGCTTTAGAGTTTCAACAGCTGTTATTGGCTCTCCTTGGAAGCATTAAAGCATTTTGGGTTTCAGTGGCTCTGCATCGCTGGATGGGAATCTGCCTCTTCACTCCCAGCCTGAAGCGTAAGTGTCAGCAAGTACAGAATGGGCCGGGTGCTGCCATCCACAGCACGAGGGCTAAAATGCCTGTTTTCTCGTGAGATGCTTCACCAGCGATGCAAGCAACTGGAAGAACCTCCCGCCACTTTTGCGTGCCTCTCAAGCACTGTGGGTTGGTGATGGAAAGTAAGATTCTGTTTTCACTCCACCATCAGAAATTAAACTTCTCGTGAAACCTGCTCTAGGTGAAGAAGCTGGTTGCCAGGGTTGGGGATGGATGAGTGAGGAAGAAAGGACCATGGCTTCTTTGACCTTGAGAGAGACTGTGTTGTATTAGGCACAAAGAAAATCATGCCACTTCTCAGTGATCTTTCTGTATAACTAAGCATACGCTCATTAGGGCTTTTTTTGGTGGTGGTTGTTCACCTTCTCACCTTCTTTCATTAAACCCAGATCTTTAATATCCCAGCTGAGCAGCGCAGGGACGGCTGAGAAATGACAGGAAGGCATTTTTCTTTTGTTCATATGTTTTGTTTTGTTTTCCATCACCAAGCAGAGGATCGGTAATGAGGAGATGGATCATCCTTTCATTTCAAACCATATGAGGAGTATGTTCTAACAGATAATAAACAAGCACATCGTGCAAATAGGAGGAGCAAGAAGGCAGGTTAATAAAGCTTTTGTTTCCCTCTTGATTAAACTCTTACAAACTGGTCACCAAAACTTTATCATTAAAAATGCTACAAACACTGCATGTCTGAAGATTTCATTCTTTAAAATAGGGTAAGCCATAGTATTATAATGCTAAGATACAGCAAATGATAGAAAAATATACTCTAAGATTTGTACTTTGTCACCTGGCCTTCCTTATGACTCAACTCTCAGTGTTTTTTATGGTTTACTTCAACTTCAGGTTGAAACTTTAAAAAGAAACGATCGTCCATCTTGGTCTATGAGGACTTAATGAAATAATATTCATAAACCCACCAGCCTGGTACTTGGAATTTAGGCTTTCAGTACTAGATGGTTGTTTTCATGTCTCCCCAGACTTCTGTTACACTAAAAAGCTGCATCTGTACAAAGTGTATGGAGAGGGCCACAGCATGGCTGAAGGCTACTTAATTCTCAAACCAGAGGGCAGACAGCTGATTCATAAACACAGTGCTCACATTTTGAGGGCTTCTTGGGGCTCGGCTGTGACTTCTTTGCTGTCTCTCCCATTCTAAACAGATGCTGGAGATTATCTGCTTTGCACCGTGGTCTGGATGTACCGATACCTTGAGAAGCCCCCATTATCTGCTCCCTGCAGTTCCCCAGCTTTTCCTTGAAATGCAGCTGCCAGTAAAAATGAGAATTGGCAAAAGCCAATGGGGTGTATGATTGGGCTGTGAGTTCGTTGTCTTGTCTGTTGTTTCTAAAACATTACTAAAGAAACAGGTACAGCTCAGGCCTTATTGAAGAATTGAAAGTATCAGATTTTGTTGTTGTTGTTGTTTAAAGGGGTATTGATTTAGACGGGATGTAGGTGAGACTTGAGAACATCTGGGGCTATAGATTTCACCTCCAGCTCTGGTGCTGATGGGCCAGGCTATCACGTCCCATTTCTAGACTTCCCTTGTCTGGTCTGTGAGATGAGAGTAGCAGTAATCTGTCTAACTTCCTTTATACAGTCTTTAAGCGTGTCTAATAAGATCATAAAGGTAGAAATACTTTGGGAAAAGCTTCTAGAAAAAATCAAAGGAAAGGTTTTATTACCATTAATAATTTATTTGATTTAATGGTCCACTGATTTCTCAGTTGTATCAAATTTCATAGAATATTTTAATTATTCTGCTCACTTTAAGAAAGAAGAATACATAAATTGTGAATCTCAGCACTTTCACAGCATTGGTTTTGTATTGAAGGCCCAAAGAAGAATATATAATGTGCTAATAACCAAGTTGAAAACTCTCACCCCACACCTTTAAGATAAAAAAGAAAAAAAGAAAAACAAAGAAAACTCTCAAGCAAGAGTACTGAGTGTATGCAATGGATGATTATATATATATATATTCAAAGGAATTTTAGTTCATGGAATGATGGTATGTCTCTTTAAGCTGATACACTGATGTTTCTCCAAAATTCATATGTTGAAACTTAACTTTCAATGTGGTGGTATTAGGAGGTGCCAGCCGGGCTCGGTGGCTCAGCCTGTAATCCCTCGCTTTGGGAGGCTGAGGTGAGTGGATTGCCTGAGCCCACGGGTTCAAGACCCGCCTGGGCAGCTTGGCGAGACCTCATCTCTACAATAAATCAAAAATTAGCTGGGCGTGGTAGCGCGCGCCTGTAGTTCCAGCTATTTGGAAGGCTGAGGCGGAAGGATCGCCGGAGCCCAGCAGGTCGAGGCTGCAGAGTGAGACTCCAACTCAAAAAAAAAAAAAAAAAAGAGGTGCCCTCATGAATGGGATTAGTGATCTCACAAAAGGAGTTGAAGCCAGGTGTGGTGGCTCATGCCTGTAATCCCAGCACTTTGGGAGGCAGAGGCAAGAGGACTGCCAGAGTTCAGGGGTTCAAGACCAGCCCGGTAACTTGGTGAGACCATGTCTCTACAACAAATCAAAAAATTAGCTGGGTGTGGTGGCATACTCCTGTAGTTCCAGCTACTTGGAAGGCTGAGGCAGAAGGAACGCTTGAGCCCAGCAGGTCGAGGATGCTGTGGTCATGAGCATGCCACTACAACAGAGTGAGACTCTGACTCAAAAAAAAAAAGTGAGTTGAAGGGAGCTATCTTGCCCTTTTCACCATGTGAGGACACAGCATTCGACCCTCCTGTCACACTTTGGTCTTCCAAGCCTTCACAACGGTGAAAAAATAAATTTGTATTATTTATAGATTACCCAATCTACAGTATTTTGTTATAGTATCCCCAATGGATAAAGATACCTCTGAATATTGCTACCACGTGCTACAAACTGTTGCCCACTGCGGGTAACTTTTTCAGCTCAAGGGAGCACAGTTTTATTATACATAAAAATCTAGAAAATATGTGATTTATTATCCTCTAAAAATATCATTTTGCTCAAAACTGATAGGTGAGCATTAAGGCTGCATAACTCATGTTCTTCCTAGAGTGGGCATTGAGTATAATAACAGTAATGTCATCTCTGTGTTGTGTGTGGTCTTGGGCTTAAGAAGAACAACTATGAGTGTAGAAATTCTGTGCATGAAGTTAATTTAGGAGCTATTAATAATTTCTTAGATGTGATCTCATATATCAACTCTGCGCAACACTCCAGAAAAAAAAAGATGTGACAATTTTGTAGTGCTAAAGTTATTAAAGAACATTTAAGGGGAAATGAACTGCTGGTAAATGCCATTTTAAAAAAAATCTTTAGTCCTGAGCTTTCTATTGTGATGTTATGTGGAGAATCCTAGTGTAAGGCCGCTCCTCCAGGTCTCTGAAATCTTCTCTCCTCTGTCACCTTCCAGGGGAAGGCTTCCCCCACCTCTTTATCCAGTTCTTTCTTCCTTTAAAAGCTGTTTTTTGTTTTTGTTAATAAGGAGGCTGTGAGGACAGGATGGAGATTTAGGAAGAAAAAAGAAACACAAGAGGAAAAGAGAAAATAAGAGAGATTTTTTCCCCCAGAAATATATCTCTTAGAGTCCCTTAAATACTAAGAATGGAGAAACTTGAGATGGTATGTGAAATTTGTGACCTGACACTTTGCCTAATGTGAAGAAATAATGGTGCTCAGCTTTCACAGGGCAGCCCCAAGAGTCTGACTTTGGAGCATTCCTCACATATTCTGCAAGGGCAGGCCCCTGACTCATTTATTTCTGCTCTAAAATTAGACCTCAGAAAAATGGATTGGTCTAGGAATGCTTCCTCTGAAAGTTACAGCATGGTTGAGACAAAGAGTGGATATTTAATTTCATTTGATTAAAAGTTTATTTAAAGATAATATGATGTCAAGACAACACCATTCAGTGACATGGCCATAATATGTTGGTTCAATTGTCAAGTTGAACATCTTATTTGTAGCCCTTTATTATTATTTTAAGGTAAAAATAGTATTTAAAACTACTGTTTTACTAAACAGTGAGATGTGTTTCATTATAAAGAAAAACTATGTAATAGAAAATTCAAGTCCACATCTCCACCCAGTAGCCCCATCTCTCAACTCTTTTTTTTTTTTTTTTTAATTTTAAAGATGTGGGGCACAATTCAGGAATAGGTATATAAGTGATCATCATGCAGGTAAAGTTTGGGCCTCTCTTTGGTCCTTGCTTCGCCAGTTTTGAGATCAGGTACCCTTATGATGTTATGTGGCCTCTCATGCCCCACCCCCCGGCAGTTTCTGGCTATTGCCAATCCCTTTCTTATGGTGTTATGATAAATGTTCAGGGTTCGCTTATGAGTGAGAATATGTGGTACTCACTTCTTTGTTTCTGTGATAAATCAATGAGTATTATAGACTCTAAATCCATCCAAGTTGCTATGAAGTTCAAATTTTGTCCTTCTTTATGGCCACCTAATATTCCATCGTGTACCTGTACCACATTTTTTTGATCCAGTCCAGTTTCGATGAGCAGCATGGTTGGTTCCATGTTTTTGCTATTGTAAATAATGCTACAATAAACATGCATGTGCAGGTATCTTTTTATAGAGTGATTAAAGTTTCTCTGGGTATATTCTCCAAAGGGGGATTGCTGGGTCGTATGGAAGGTCAATTTCTAGCTCTTTTAGGAATCGGCACACTGTTTTCCATAGGGTTTGAACTAGTTTGCATTCCCACCAACAGTGTAGAAGCATTCCCTTTTCTGCGCATCCTCGCCAGCATCTGTTGTTTTTGTTTTATTAATGATGGCCATTCTTACTGGAGTTAGGTGGTGTCTTAATGTGGTTTTGATTTGCATTTCTCTGATGAAGAGTGAGGCTGAGCATTTTTTCATGTGTCTGTTGGCTGCTCATATGTCTTCTTTTGAGAAGCATCTATTCATGTCTTTTACCCCACTTTTTTTTTTTTTATTTATTGTAGAGATGAGGTCTTGCCAAGTTGCCCAGGTGGGTCACGAACCCGCAGGCTCAGGCAATCCACACACCACAGCCTCCCAAGCAAGGGATTACAGGCTTAGCCACCAAGCCCGGCGGAGAAGATACGTCTTAACAGCCCGCTAAACCCAGGGGACAGCCGGGCGCAGTGGCTCACCCCTGTAATCAAAGGACTTTGGGAAATGGTGGTAAGAGGATTGCCTGAGCCCAGAGGTTCGAGACCTGCCTGGGCAACTTGGCAAGACCTCGCTTCTATCAAAAAATCAAAAAATTAGTTGGGTGTGGTGGCATGTGCCTGTGTTTCCAGCTACTTGTAAGGCTGAGGCAGAAGGATCCCCTGAGCCCAGCAGGTCAAGGCTGTGGTAGCTATGAGCATGCCACTGAACTCCAGCCTGGGAGGCAGAATGAGACTCCGACTCAAAAAAAAAAAAAAAACAAAAAAACACAGAGAGGACAGTCAGATTATTACCCAGGGCATGCTTTTGCATTGTATCATATCTGGAAGGAAACGAGTTTTATTTATTTATTATTATTTATTTTATTTTTTAAAATTTATTGTAGAGACGAGGTCTCGACGAGTCTTATTTAAAAAGAACTAAGGAGTCACGCACAGTGGCTTAAACCTGTAATCCCAGCACTTTGGGAGGCTGAGGTGAGAGGATTGCCTGAGCCCATGGGCTTGAGACCAGCCTGGGCAACTTGGCAAGATTGTGTCTCTACAATAAATTTAAAAAAAACACAAAATAGCCAGGCATGTTGATATGTGCCTGTAGTTTCAGCTACTTGGAAGACTGAGGCTAAGGATCACCTGAGCCCACCAGGTTGAGGCTGCAGTGGCCATGGGCATGCCACTGCACTCCAGCCTGGGTGGCAGCGTGAGACTCTGACTAAAAAAAAAAAAAAAAAGAAAAAGGATTAAGGAAACTGGAAACTAGACCAGGCACAATGGCGCATGCCTAGAATCCCAGCACTTTGGGAGGCCGAGGCAGGAGGATTGCTTGAACCCCCGAAGTTTAAGACTGGTCTAGGCAATATAGTGAGACCTCATTTCTACAAAAAATAAAATTAGCAGGGCGTGGGAAATGGAGGTAACAGGATTGCCTGCAATCCTGTTACCTCCATGTACCTGTTAGTCCCACCTACATCAGGAGGCTGAGGTGGGGGAATCACCTGAGCCCAGGAGTTTGAGGCTGCAGTGAACCGTGATCATGCCACTGCACTCCAGCCTGAGCAACAAAGTAAAACCCTAACTCCCCAAAAAAGGATTAACGAAACTACAAAGGCAGAAGGAATAGAAATTGGTTCTCTGTCAGAGGCACTGATATTTGCAGGGGAAAACAATGGCTGTTGTGTCTTCACATCTTGAAGCAGAGCAGCTAAGGACAGAACCGCACTATTCTGTAGCCCCTAAAAAATGTGTGAGTTCAGTCATCCTGGGAGAAGGTGGCATAGTACTGGAAGAACCCTCTAAAACAGCACTTCTCAAGCTAGCTCAGTGAACCACCATCTTTTAAAATTTCCAAACCAACACAAACTGACACTTCTGCCAAATGAAATCAAAATAAAGCACGAGAAAAATAATCACAGGCCAAGCGCGGTGGTTCACGTCTATAATCCCAGCACTTTGGGAGGCCGAGGTGAGAGGATTGCCTGAGTCCACGGGTTTGAGACCAGACTGGGAAACTTGGTGAGACTTCTTCTCCACAATAAATCAAAAAAATTTGCTGGGTGTGGTGGCACATGACTGTAGTTCCAGTTACTTGGAAGACTGAGGCAGAAGGATCACCTGAGCCTACCTAGCAGGTCAAGGCTGCGGTGGCTGTGAATGTGCCACTGCACTCTAGCTTGGGCAACAGAGTGAGACTCTTAACTCAGAATCATCATCATCATCATCATCATCATCATCATCATCATCATCATCACATACTTGGATTACTATTCAACTTCTTTGATGATGGCTCATGCCTGTAATCCCGGCACTTTAGGAAGCGAAGGCAAGAGGCTTGCTTGAGCCCAGGAGTTCAAGTCCAGCCTAAGCAACATAGCTAGACCTCATCTCTATTAAAATTAAATTTTAAAAAGTTAACCAGGCATTGTGGTGCACATCTGTAGTCCCAGCTGCTAGAGAGGCTGAGGCAGAAGGGTCTTATGAACCCAGGAAGTCGAGGCTGTGTTAGCTGTGATCTTGCCACTGCATGCCAGTCTAGGCAACAGAGTGAGACCTTGACTCAAAAAACAAAACAAACTCCCTAGATGACAACTCTCAATTTCTGTGTATATATTGTCATGGACAGGTAACAAACTGGTTGCTGACTGGTACTAGTCAGTGAATCCCACCTTGAAGCTGTCTTTTTTTTTTTTTTTTAATTGGAACATATAGTTTATTTAGAAAGTAAATTAGAGAGAGGAGATTCACCTCCCCAAGGTTGGGGAGTGGGCCAAAGCATAGGCAAACATGGCGGCCATAACTCAAAGAGCCACATTGACACACCAGAGTTTAACAAAGCAATGGCCTATAAGGCTGTCTTAGGAAGACAAACTATATTGTTCAACTTCGTGACAAATAGGTCTTTAGTAAATGACCATTATAAAAAGGAAGAAAGGTGGAGTTTCCTCACTGCATTCTTTGTTATTAAAAGATCATTCATTCAACTTCTACAGTTTATTTTTCTTTGCTGTGTCAAATAACATTGGCTCATTCTAAGTCAATATGTTTTAAATGATTTTGTTATAAGAAATTAGGACAGGCTGAACTGGGTGTGGTGGCTCACGCCTGTAATCTCAGCACTCTGGGGGAGGAGGCAAGAGAATTGGGGTTTGAGACAAGCTTGGGCAGCTTGGTGAGACCTCATCTCTACAATAAATCAAAAAATTAGCCGAGTGTGGTGGTGTATGCCTGTAGTTCCAGCTACTTGGAAGGCTGAGGCAGAAGGATCACCTGAGCTCAGCAGGTTGAGGCTGCGGTGGCTGTGAGTGTGCCACTGCACTCCAGCCTGGGTGACAGAGTGAGACTCCAATGCATAAATAAATAAATAAATAAATAAATACGAAGATGTTCATAGCCCCATCTAGGGGATTAGGGTGAAGCTATTTCAATTATTTTATATTTTTTTAAGCTAAGTTTTTGCTTTTGTTACCATTTAATTTTTGGGAAAACAAAGTCCATTATGGCTTGAATTTTATCTCAGAGTGGTTCTTGGTCACAGGAGAGCAAATTATGACAGAAAGAAAAAAACCTTCTAAATAATTGGGTCATCATGGCTCAGATCCATGTGAACTCTTCTGGGACAAGACTTAATCACTTCACAAATTGCGTATGTTGATTGTGTTATAAATAATAATCCTGCATGCCTCATTAAGCCCCAGATGCATGTTCTTGTGTGAAACTCATTCCTTTCTGTGCCAGCCTGACTAGATGTATTGTCCTTGGAGTTCTGTCTTGGGAAACAGGTGCACCTGGCTGGATGTGAGGCAGGTGCCAGATGTCTCAAGAGCAGTGAATTTATATGCTCATCAGTTTTGACAATCCATGCTCCAGATTGCCTATCCAGGATTCCAGGTTTCTCATCTTATTGTCCTTTTTTCTTTCTTTCTTTCTTCCTTTTTTTTTTTTTGGCTGAACTGGTAGATCAAGTAATAACAATTACCAGATAAGAAAAGTAACTTACCTCCTGAGACTCAGGCCAATACATCTTACTCTATATTTAAGATTTGAGAAGAAGTTTTACAAAAGGCCCAGCCTGTCCTGATTTTTTTTTTTTTTTTTTTTTTTTGAGTTGGAGTCTTGCTCCATTGCCCCGGCTGGAGTGCAGTGGCACACTCTTAGTCACCCCAGCATCGACCTGCTGAGCTCAGGTGATCCTTCTGCCTCAGCCTTCCAAGTAGCTGGAACTACAGGCATACACCACCACACTCGGCTAATTTTTTGATTTATTGTAGAGATGAGGTCTCACCAAGTTGCCCAGGCTGGTCTCGAACCCTTGGGTTCAGGCAGTCCTCTCACCACGGTCTCCTAAAGTGCTGAGATTATAGGCATGAGCCACCACGTCTGGCCACATCTTGGTCTTCAGATTATCATCTTTAGCATTTGCATATCTTTCTATTTCTGAAGATCTTATATTTATATGGTTGTTATCCTTTTTTTTAGCAGACCCTTAAGCTTTAATTGAAGGTTTTTATTCTTTTGAAAGTATTTTCAATTACTGCACGAGGTTCTTCCAAACTCTATGGGGTAGGCAGTACAGTTCTTATATTTACTTTTTGGGGTGGTAGTAAAAATATTTGGCTTGGACACCAAAAGTCTAAATGAAGCACGAGCCAATCAGAAGGGACGCCAGCCATGAGCTCCAGGAAAAGGCAGAGCAAGGCCAACGATGAACACCGGCCCTGCCCATCTGTGAGAGGAGCAAATGAACGGTCAGGAAAGCTATGCCTGTGGACACGGGGTTCATATTTACTACTCCGAGGTAATAGGACCGGCTCCAGACCGCCTGACTTCCGGTTATATTTCTTACCACTTTAAAATAATGAAACTCAAAACCAGGTGCTGTGACTCACACCTGGAATCCCAGCACTTTGGGAGGCAGAGGCGAGATGATTGCCTGAGCCCAGGAGTTCGAGACCAGCCTGGGCAACTTGGCAAGACCTCGGCTCTACAATAAATAAAAAAAATTAGCCAGGTATGGTGGTGCGCGCCTCTAGTTCCAGCTACTTGGAAGGCTGAGGAGGAAGGATCATCTGAGCCCAGCAGGTGAAGGCTGTGATGGCAGTGAGCTTGCCACTGCACTCCAGCCTGAACAACAGAGTGACACTCCAACTCAAAAAAAAAGAAAAAAAGATAAAACCCCAAAATGAGTAGAGAAGATGTGAGATGCTTTTTCATGTCACTACACAAAGAAAGGGAGGAAAAAAGAAATAAAGAAGGAAGAAAGAAGAAATGGGGAGAGAGAGACATTGAGAGGAAGGGGAAAGAAGGAAATTAATTATTGGAGTCTTATCATCAGTGTTCAATATTTATAACCACCTTTCTGAAAAAATAGCCTCATTTTGATAAGCCATTTTTTCTTTTCTTTTTTTTTTGAGTTGGAGTCTCACTCAGTCACCCAGGCTGGAGTGCAGTGGCATGCTCCTGGCCACTACAGCCTCGACCTGCTGGGCTCAGGTGATCCTTCCACCTCAGCCTTCCAAGTAGCTGGAACCACAGATGCATGCCACCATGCCCGGCTAGTTTTTGTGATTTATTGTAGTGACAAGGTCTCATCATGTTGCCCAGGTTGGTCTCGAACCCGCGGACTCAGGCAATCCTCTCCCCTCGGCTTTCCAAAGTGCTGCAATTAAAGGCTTAAGCCACTGTGCCCGGCCTGATCAACCCTTTTCAAATACCAATTCTTTCTGAGTTGATTGTACTTGTTCAATATACTTTATTCACTGAAGTCAGGGTTTCTCAATAGTGGCAGTGCTGACATTTTGGGCTGAATCATTCTTTCTCCTGGGGGCTGACCTATGCATTGTAGGATGTTGAGCAGCATTCTGGCCTCTGCTCACTAGATGCCAGTAGCACCCCCCTGGTTGTGACAACCAAAACCATCTCCTGACATTGCCAAATGTTTCAGACAGTTCTCTAGCTGAAAACCACTGCTTTAATATGTTTGTTCTAAATATATTTCCAAACTCAATTCAGTTTATACCTGAAGGTCAAAAGCTGCAGCTGCGAATTGGAATTTATATAGGAAAGAAAAGACAAGATTCTTTAATTAAGGGAACACTATAATTTGATCAAAATTATCCCTCATGCCTGGAACCAAACTTCAAATGCAAAAGCAATGATTAAATCAAACAGGCAGCCAAAAGCAAACACCTGTCATTAAACCGGTGCACAGACCTAACAACGGGTTCACATTCTTCTACCCATATGTAGAATGCCATTTCTTGAAATTTTTCCAACATGTTCAATAAATTTCTATATTTGTTTTAGATTTATACTATGTGGTCTTTAATTTTTCCTTAATTATAGTAACTCTACATTGTCTTAGGAAATTTACTTGAATTCTTTTCTTTTAAATTTCCTCATTAAAAAGTTATAATTTTCTTTTCTTTTTTTTTTTTTGAGTTGGAGTCTCACTCCGTCACCCAGACTGGAGTGCAGGGGCTGTTCCCGGCCACCACAGCCTCAACCTGCTGGGCTCCGGCGATCCTTCCGCCTCAGCCTTCCAGGTAGCTGGAACTACAGGCGCGCGCTACCACGCCTGGCTAATTTTTTTGATTTATTGTAGAGATGAGGTCTCGCCAAGTTAGCCAGACAGGTCTCGAACTCGCGGGCTCAGGCAATTCACTCACCTCGGCCTCCCAAAGTGTGGGATTACAGGCTGAGCCACCGAGCCCGGCCTTTTTTTTTTTTTTTTTTTTTTTTTTGTGTTATCATATCACACAGTCTCCCATACTGGAGTGCAGTGGCACTCTCACAGCCACTGCAGCCTCAACCTACTGGGCTCAGGTGATCCTTCTGCCTCAGCCTTCCAAGTTGCTGGAACCACAGGTGTGCATCACCACACCTGGTTAATTTTTTTTTATTGTAGAGACAAGGTCTTGTCAAGTTGCCCAGGCTGGTCTTGAACCCCCAGACTCAGGCAATCCTCTCGCCTCAGCCTCCCAAAGTGCTGGGATTACAGGTGTGAGCCACCACACCCAGTGAGGTCCCTTTCTTTCACTGCTGTTTGTCTCCCACTGTTCTTGGACCTGGAAGCATTGAGAATACCCAGAAGCACGGCTGATGTTAGAAAATCAAGATATACTACCATGAGAACGGCAGCTGTGGACAAAGGGAATCCAACTCTGCAGAAGATGAAGGCAAGGGGGTGTCATGATGCGCATCATGAGGCACCCCTTTGGTTGTTCCAAATAGTAACGTAGGGTCACTGTGGAGCGAAGGTGATGAAAGCCTCTTTTTCTTTTCTTGTCTCTCTTTTTTTGAGTTGGAGTCTCACTCTGTGGCCCAGGCTGGAGTGCAGTGGCATGCTCACAGCCACTGCAGCCTCGACCTGGTGGGCTCTGGCGATCCTTCCGCCTCAGCCTTCCAAGTAGCTGAAACTACAGGCATGCGCCACTACGCATGGCTAATTTTTTGATTTATTGTAGAGACGAGGTCTTGCCATGTTGCCCAGGCTGATCTCGAACCCATGGGCTCAGGCAATCTTCTTGTCTCCACCTCCCAAAGTGCTAGGATTACAGGCATGAGCCACCGCACCTGGCTGAGAGCCTCTTTTCATGAGTAGAACAATTCATAAAAGCCAGTAAATGCTGAATTATACATCGATTATTTTATTTAACCCCTGTAACAATCCTGTGAAGTTTTTTTGTTTTGTTTGTTTTGTTTTTGGTGTTTTATTTGAGTCAGAATCTCACTGTCACCCAGGCTGGAGTGCAGTGGCATGCTCATGGCCACTGCAGCCTTCATCTGCTGGGCTCTGGCGATCCTTCCACCTCGGCCTTCCAAGTAGCTGGAACCACAGGCACGCATCACCATGCCCGGCTACTTTTTCTTGTTTTATTGTAGAGATGAGGTGCCCTGGCTGGTCTCAAACCCCTGGGCTCAGGCAATCCTCTTGCCTCTGCCTCCCAAAGTGCTGGGATTACAGGCGTGAGCCACTGTGCCTGGCTGAAGTTGATATTATTATTATTATTATTATTATTTTTGAGTTGGAGTCTCACTCTGATGCCCAGGCTGGAGTGCAGACGATCCTTACACCTCAGCCTTCCAAGTAGCTAGAACTACTGGCACGCGCTATCATACCCGGCTTATTTTTTTAATTTATTGTAGAGATGAGGTCTTACCAAGTTGCCCAGGCTGGTCTTGAACACCCTAGCTCAGGCAATCCTCTCACCTTGACCTCCCAAAGTACTGGGATTACAGCCTTGAGCCACCGCACCCGGCCAAAGTTGGTATTATTATTTTTCCATATTATAGATGAGGAAACTGAAACTTGAAGAGGTTAAGTAATTTCCCTTAGGCCACAGGGCTCCCAAGAGACAGAGCCAAACTTGGGATTAGAAGTCAAGTATATGTGACTCTAAAGCCTATGCGCTTAACCACTGAACTTAACTGCTTCCTAATGGAGAAAACGAGAACAGGTTTGGAATGTCAAATTCCAAATGTAGTTGCTCCATTTTTATGCATTAACGAATACTTGATACAACACTGCTGAGAATGCTGTAGGTCGTATAATATATGCATGGGTTTGTCATTTTGCTACTAAATGCCATAGGCAAAGACTTGTAGTGTTTTTATGAGTTTTCATATTGAACGTATGTGACTTGCTTTTGTATCCTACAATAGTACTTAAAAACATTCAGCATTAAAATGGGGGGACAATAACCCATCCCAAATGATATTCAGGTAATGTTTAAAGACAGGTGCTCTCTAAAGTATAATTGTGAGCCAGGTATAGTGGCCCCTGCCTATAGGCTGAGGTAGGAGGATTGCTTGAGCCCAGGAGTTCGAGGTTACTGTGTGCTATGATTGCGCCTGTGAATAGCCCCTGTACTCCAGCCTGGGCAACATAGCAAGACACTGACTCAAAAAAAAAAAGTATAATTGTGAAAAAATTTTTAATGCCTTTATACACCTCCCACTCCCTTTATAGCCTGGATGTATATATAAACCATACAGTAAGACAGTTATGATTCTATTATACACTATTTTGTTTGACCCTTCCGATAAATATTGACACATATACAATCTTTTCTACAACAACAAGCTCCCTTAACACATTCTTTTTTTTTATGGAAATGAGGTCTCACCAAGTTGCCCAGCTTGGTCTCGAACCTGAACCCATGTGCTCAGGCAATTCTCTCACCCTGGCCCCTGAACACACTCTGAATGTTTAGCAGAACAGGGCAGAGTGACCCTGGAGGCCCTCTGGGGGCCTCCCCTCTGCATTTAATTTAGGAGGATTGCTTGAGGCCAGGAGTTAAGACCGGTTGGGTGAGATTTCATCTTCTCAAACCCCTGGGCTCAGACAGTTCCTCTCTCCTAAATCTCCCAAAGTGCTGGGATTACAGGCATGAGCCACCACGCCCTTCCTTGCTCTGCTCTTTAAACTGTGGTCCCCAGGCCAGCAACATTGACATTACCTGGATACTTATTAGAAATGCAGACTCTCAGCCGGGCTCGGTGGCTCAGCCTGTAATCCCATGCCTTGGGAGGCTGAGGTGAGTGGATTGCCTGAGCCCGCGGGTTTGAGACCCGCCTGGGCAAGCGAAACCTCATCTCTACAATAAATCAAAAAATTAGCTGGGCGTGGTAGCGCGTGCCTGTAGTTCCAGCTACTTGGAAGGCTGAGGCGGAAAGATCGCCGGAGCCCAGCAGGTCGAGGCTGCGGTGGCCGGGAGCGGCCACTGCACACCAGTCTGGGAGACAGAGTGAGACTCCAACTCAAAAAAAATAAAAAAGAAATGCAGACTCTCGGCTGGGTATGGTGGCATGCGCCTGTAGTTCCAGTTACTTGGAAGACTGATGTGGAAGGATCGGGTGAACCCCAGCAGGTGGAGGCTGCGGTGGCCATGAGAGTGCCACTGCATTCTAGCCTGGGTGACAGAGTGAAACTCTGAAAAAAAAAACCAAAAAAACCCCCACGAATGTCAATTTCCTCAGAAGGAAAAATATAAAAGGATTTTGTATCTTCATTTCCAGGCTCTCAGAGTTAAAGTGAGGCAGTCTGGATTCTTCTGAATTGGTCCCACCAAAAGAGGAGCTGCCATAATGAGCTACCCTAACAAGCTCCAGAAAGGCCCCAAAGCATACACCAAGCACTCTCCTCCAGAACAGTTCCTCAGTCAGAGCCCTCAACCCTGGTGCACCAGGAGACCTTACAAAATACCACTAGCAGGGTGCGGTGGCTCACATCTGTAATCCCAGCATTTGGAGAGGCAGAAGCAAGAAGATTGCCTGGGTCCAGGGGTTTGAGACCAGCCTGGGCAACTTGGCGAGACCTCATCTCTATAATAAATCAAAAAATTTGCCGGGTGTGGTGTCGTGCCTGTAGTTCTGGTTACTTGTTAGGCTAAGATGGAAGGATCACCGGAGTACAGCAGGTCGAGGCTGCGGTGGCCAGGAGCATGCCACGCACTCCAGTCTGGGTGACAGAAGGAGACTCCAACCCA
>CAUYQG010234973.1:0-29112 GCA_963574415.1 Tarsius wallacei | reverse complement strand
CAAGGAGCTGGAACTACAGGCGCGCGCTACCACGCCCGGCTAATTTTTTGATTTATTGTAGAGATGAGGTCTTGCTTGCCCAGGCGGGTCTCGAACCCGCGGGCTCAGGCAATCCACTCACCTCAGCCTCCCAAAGGCGCGGGATTGCAGGCTGAGCCACCAAGCCCGGCAATAAATAAATTTTTAATCAAACATCAGAAAAGTTAGGATCATACCTTCTGGGACATCTCACAATATTAGCAAGAAGTAGAGGGAATCCAGCCATCTGGTAGGCTATTTTTAAAAGCTAACTTCCCTCTTACATAAAGCAGTCCCAGCAAATTCCCTGTAAGATAATGATTTAACCTACCTAGAAAGGGCATCACAGGTTTCCAATATGTGTACCATATCGTTTCACAATACTCAGTCTTTCTTGCTTGAATGTAGGAAGGACCAATCAAGATAATAAAAATCTGTCCTCATAATGAACCCTAATTATTGAATAATCAACCTAATAACTGTCTGTGTAATTGCCTTAACTATACAGTGCATGCTTGCCTTTATGAAAAAAAACAAGGTGACTCAACAGTCCTCATCATATTTTTTTGTCTAATAAAGTTGCTTTGGTTTTAGAGAGGAAGGAATAGAAGATTTTTGCAGGTGGAGTGCTGAAAACAAGACTCCCAAGGGAAAAAAAAAATGCGTGGTTAGACCTGGTTAAATAATTTATGTGCCAGCCAAAGAGAGACACAAAGAAAGAGGACAAAGGATGGGGAATGTTTATTGAGCACTTACTATATGCCCAGGCATCCCATTGGATGTTTAATCAATGTTGCCCAAGAACTTTCTGCAATGACAGAAAAGTTCTGTAACATTCGATTTAATTCTCACAACAAGGAAACTTAAGCTCACAAAACTGAAACTGCCACCAGGGCAGGGTCCGGTTGCTCAAGCTCGTAATCCCAGCACTTTGGAAGGCCAAGGCGAGTGGCTTGCCTGAGCCCAGGGGTTCGAGACCAGCCTTAGCAACTTGGTGAGACCTCTTCTCTACAAAAAATTAGCCGGGCGTGGTAGCGCATGCCTGTAGTTCTGGCTACTTGGAAGACTGAGGTGGAAGGATCACCTGATCCTAGCTGGGGTTGCTATGAGCATGCCACTGCACTCCAGCCTGGGTGACAGAGTGGGATTCCAACTCAAAAAAAGAAGAGAAAAAAGAAATAGCCACCTGACACCACCAGCAAGAGGCAGAGGTGGGATGGAACTCAGGTCTGTTTCCAATGGCCTTATAAATTCCACTACGGCCTGGTGCTGACGAGCCCACCTCAAACAAAAATGACACGTTATTAATAAAAATGACATGTTACATCTGCATTAATTATGCAACATATATTTCACACATATCTTATTTAATTCTCACAACTCTGTGAAGCAGGTGTTTTTAATCCCCAATTTATAGATAAGGAGACTGGGACTGAGTGGTTGCCCAAGTTATTTGGAACAGAATTGAGAAAAGTAAGTGGGTACAATTATTTGGGGTGGGGACACTTACCCTCCAGATGGCCCAGGATTCTGGGTTTTGAGATTAAATAGGAAGCTTCTTTAGCTTCGAAATTCAGTCTTTTCTGGATTTGTACTCCAGATGCTGCATTTCTCTACATTTGAAAAGAAAGCAACTGTTTAACATGAGATTGTGTGTCTATCCCAACCCTCCCCATTTGCAGATGAGAAAACAGAGGCCCAAAGAAGTCCCACAGTGACCTGGGACTGATCCTCCCTGGGTCTTGATGAAATGCTCTGAGTAGACACAGCTCTCCCCTACCCTCACTTTAGAGATGTTAAATGTTACTCAAAATGGTTGATAAGAAATGGAGTTCAAAAATCAGTCTCATCCTTTTGAAACACGGAATTGGAAATAGTCATTGAGTATTATAAGTACAACTCCTTGAATGATTCTTAATAGCACTATATTTGGCATTTTGGTCTACAGTCAAAATTGTTTCCCTCTCTGCGGTAGGAGGACAAACACCCTGAAGCAGCCATGCTGCACTAATGTATCAACTCAGTTTTAAGGGAATGAACTCAGGGCCTTGAGGAGAAACCAGGTGATTAATTATAGCATTCAGTGTAAAAACTATGCCTCGTATTTTATTTCTCAACTCATCTTAATTCATTTATGACCATAAAAGCTGTCTCAGAAATATTGGCTGTATAATAATACTGTATCAAGTAAGCCCAAGAATTGTTTGTTTGAGTTGGAGTCTTGCTCTGTCGCCCAGGCTGGAGAGCAGTCGCATTAACACGGTTTGCTGCAGCCTCAACCTCCTTGGCTCAGGAGATCCTTCCAACTCAGCCTCCCAAGTAGCTGAGACCACAGGTGCGTGCCACCACACCTGGCTAATTTTTTTTTTTTGAAAGACTAGGTCTCGTGATGTTGCCTAAGCTGGTCTTGAAGTCCTGGGCTCAAGCAGTACTCTGGCCTTGGCTCCCAAAGTGCTAGGATTACAGGTGTGAGCCACTGCCCCCAGCCTTGGAAAATTGTTTTAAATGTGCTCTGTATCAAACACATTTCAGAACTCTCACGCATATGCTATGAGAACACTGACCAGGAGAACCACACTCGAGGTGGGCTTTGTAATGGATAGGTTATCAATCTAACTCAGAAAAGCTAAGTAAGCCCACAGGGGGTGCTTCTGATTTTCCGATTCCATGGTGTGCATAGTGCAAGGTTTCTTTGGATGTCAATCAACACCACATAGTATGTGTCAAACGGGGTAGTTCAGCACCCAAGTAAGTGAGGTTGACCCCAGGAGTCCCCAGGATTTGGGGGATAGTTACTTTTCATTTTGCATGTGCTTAGATAATGCAAAGAATAAGGGGCCCTGGTAAGAATGTCCCTAAGCCTCACTGTAGAAAGGATATAAGGACATACCTGTGACATCCTTTTTGAGAGCCAAGAAGAAGCCATAGTACCGTTTGGAATTCCACAAAGGGAAGGAGGAATTGGGCAGGAATGGCCAGCCCTGCTATCTCCCACCACAAACAGCAAAACTTTGAGGATGCTTCTCAACATAGAAAACCTGGTGGCCAGGCACAGGCTGACATCTGTAATCCCAGCATTTTGGGAGGCCAAGGCAACAGGATTGCTTGAGCCTAGGAGTTCGAGACCAGCCTGGGAAATAGAGTTTGTCTCTACCATAAAAAAAAAAATCAAAAAATTAGCCAACCATAGTGGCACACACCTGTAGTCACAGCTACACAAGGCACTGAATCAGGAGAATCACCTGAGCCCAGGAGGTGGGAGCTATGGTAAGCTGTGATCATGCCACACTCCAGCCTGGGCAACAGAGTAAGACCCCTGGCTAAAAAAATAAAATAAAATAAAGCCTGGGGATGTATCCAATGCAGACACTGAATCTAATTACAAAAGTACTAGAAATGTGTATGATTTATATTTTTCTGAATTAATTCAGTTTCAAGTAATTTTTCAGTGTCTATAACATGCCAAGAATATGCTATAACATTAGTTCATTTAATCTCCCCTAAATCTCATAGCTTATTGATGAAATGACTGTTATTATTGTCATTTTGTGGATGAAGAAACTGAGACTCAGCCAGAGCTCACTCAGCCAATGAGGGCTGGGCGGGATCCCAGGCCTTGCTCTTTGAGTTCTAGGCCCAGCATCTATGCCACCTCTGAATCCTGCTATTGTGCATTCATGATACCAAATTCCATGTAATCAGTAGAGCTTTAAATAGGACCAGATTTTTTAAAAGGTGCCTTTGTATTGAGGTATAGCTTTGTCCTGAGAAAATCCATTCTAAATAAAGGAATTAACTGTATAAATACAATGGGAATGTCGCAAGATTCTCTGACTCCAACAAAGTTACAGAAGTTCGGAGCTAAGACCTCCAAGATCGCCTGTTTCTAGTACAAACTCCTCCTTTAGCAAGTAATGCAACTGAAGCCCAGGGAGTGAAGTGAACAGTTCATGTCCTCACGGATGGTCAGGAGCAGAGTCAGAACCAAAAAGAAGCTCCCCATTTCTAGGTCGGCACAATACTTGGCACAAAAGTGGTATTATACTTTTGACAATGAGACCTCTTCCACTACATTTTCCTAAAGACAGTGACATACATCAAATGTGGGCTATTTATCTGAGAATAACATACCTACAGGTATTTACAAATCCTAAGTGTGTATGCAACTGTTCAGGCTTTCAACATATTTTTCTTTTTGAAGTTAAAAATTATATAAACACCCAGGAAAAGTGTTTCGTTTATTAAGCAGCTTCATTTGATGATAAATAATTATTTCTGTTAATATTTTAATTGCTACAATTGGAGCATTCTCACCATGGAATAAGTTACAAACACATACACATACCTATAAGTTATGAGTATGACTATAGTCACTTAGGGCAAAATAAAATCATGTTATATGATGACTATTACAGCATTCATTTAAAATTAGTTTGTTGGCCGGGTGCAGTGGCTCATGCCTATAATCCCAGCACTTTGGGAGGCCAAGGTGAGAGGATTGCCTGAGCCCGTGGATTTGAGACCAACCTGGGCAACTTGGTGAGACCTCATCTCTACAATAAATCACAAAAGCTAGCCGGATGTAGTGGCGCACGTCTGTAGTTCCAGTTACTTGGAAGACTGAGGCGGAAGAATCATTTGAGCCCAGCAGGTCAAGGTTGCAGTGGCTGGGAGTGTGCTACTGCCCTCCAGCCTGGGTGACAGAGGGAGACTCCAACTAAAAAAAATGAATAAACAATAATAAAAAAAAATTAGTTTGTCAACTTTGCTCAGTAACAAAGATTGGAAAATGTGAATGCTATCATAAGGAAGAATTATGCTCATCTAAAATATTAACAATTATTCTTTTGGAGAGCTGGACTAATATTCACAATAACCTAAAGTCTTTTTAACATCTTCAGATGTAGATGAGCTTAAGCAGAACATTACGGCATGCTCATAACACAAAGTTAGAAGGCATTTTGAACAATTTCTGTCCTTCCTTTTTCTATGTAATTCTTCCAGCAGTTGTATCAATTAACATAAAACCACTTATATTTATATAAAGCCATTCAGTGCTTTGAACCTAGTATATGCTCGATAAATATTTACTTGTTTGGTTATTCATTATTTCACTGCCAGAAAAAGAGATTGCCTATGCTGACAAGTCAAATATCCAGGAAATTAGGGGACAGAAATGAAATGCAACTGTCCGGTGTGAGTGTGTCCAACTAAAATAACTCTCGGCACATGTTTTGCAGATCGTGGATGGTAAAATGACCAATGCTCAGATTACTGTTCTCATTGACAATGCCCAGATGGCAGTGGATGACTTCAGCCTCAAGTAGGTTCCTTCTTCACAGGGTTATGGGGGTTTTTGTTTATTTTCTTTACCAAAAAACCCAAAAAACAAAACAAAACAAAAAACCTCATGTTGCTATTACCCATATCTAAAAATCTTGTACTTAAAAGACATAACAACAGAAAACTTAACGTGTGACCCTTGAATGGATCCTAACTTAACAAACCAGATATAAAATATATTTTATAGTACAAGGAAATTTGAATATGAATCAGGAATTAAATGACTTTTAAAGAGTTATTACTAATTTAGGTGTGATGTTACTATGTTTATTCAGGAAAAAATCCCTTTCTTAAAAGATGCATTCCCAAGTATTTAGTGGTGAAGTGTCATCATGTCTATAATTTACTTTGAAATACACTAGCAATGAATATAGGTAAAGCTAATATGGCAAAATAAATATGGTTGCTAAGTCTAGTTGATGGGTGCATGGTTATTATTCTATCCTCCCTATTCAATTTAAAACTTGACATTGAGTCACCATCATAGAAAAGCATAGCATGAAACAGACATATAAGTACATCCTGCATGTATTTATTCACTCTTGTTGAACCTAAAAAGTAAGAGAGTCACCTCTAAAATAAGATGCATCCTTTCAAAGACCATGACTTTCCAATGGCAGATGCACTCTTCTCTTCCTTCTAACCAAAGGTATGAAAATGAACACTCCTTTAAGAAAGATTTGGAAATTGAAGTTGAGGGCCTCCGAAAGACCTTGGACAATCTAACCATTGTCATAACAGACCTGGAACAGGAGGTGGAGGGACTGAGGAAAGAGCTTATCCTCATGAAGAAGCGCCACGAACAGGTAGGACCCCACCCCCCAGGAGTTCCCAGAGGTGAGCATAGCTCTCAGCCTGTGTGTTTCAGGGTGACTCAATAGCTACAGATAACACCACCACCTGGACATCAGTCCTGTTGTCCTTCAACCTAAGTCACCACTAAAAACATATAAATATCTAATTTCTCCAATTTCAAGGTTATCTACTCACAAGTGAAATACAACAACCAAAATGCAATCATAATTCACAATGAATTGGTCAACAGTTTTGTCAACACACAATATTTACCTAGATGTGTTTGTACATATGATGCTCTAAGAATAAATGTGTGAAGCCAGGCATAGTGGTTCATGCCTGTAATCCTAGCACTTTGGGAGGTCGAGGCAGAAGGATCACTTGAGACCAGGAGTTCGAGACCAGCCTAGGCAACATAGTGAGACCCTGTCTCAAAAATAATAATAATAATAATAACAATAATAATAATAATAGTATGAGATTGAACTTTCTTTACTGAGTCAGAGTGCAGTGAATTAGGATGTAATAGAATAAAAAGAATCTGCTACCAACCAAGATAAATATGACTAGTGGTAAAAATTAAGAATTCTAATTTCCAGAAGCATTAAACTTACTTTCAAAGAGTCACCATCCGTCTCTGACACTCATAAAACGATAGAAAAACAATTCCCATTTTAGGCAAACAAAATTGCTTCTGAACATCAAAGACCCAGTGTCTAAATAGCTGGTTAGACAATGATTGTTAATTAAACCTTTCCTGTGGTTGCTCCTATGGGCGTCAGCCCTACAGAGTCATAAGCCATTGACAAGATTTTGAAAGCCACTTCACCTTCTGACTTTTGTTTACTGAACGGCTTCCCAAAAGCATCGGCCTATCACCACAAAGGTTCAACTGCTTAATAGTGTAGTTGCTTCATCAATGAATAGCTTCTGGAGAGGACTTTACACACTTTGTAAGCTTAATTCTCTCTGAAATATTTTCAGCCAGGAATTAAGTCAGTAATCACAGAGGCCATTTGATTACCTGTCTTGTGCTAGTCTTTGTTTTATAAAATTATTTCCGAAAAAAAGCATATAATGTTTTGCCATCCACAAGTAATAACTGAGAAACCAAAACAAACCAGTGAAAGCATAGCAACCACATAAGCTGAATTTTTTTTTTTTTTGAGTTGGAGTCTCACTCTGTTACCCAGGCTGGAGTGCAGTGGCACACTCACAGCCACTCCAGCGTTGACCTGCTTGGCGATCCTTCCGCCTCAGCCTTCCAAGTACCTGGAATGACAGGCACACACTACCATGCCCGGCCAATTTTCTATCTATTGTAGAAACAAGGTCTCATCAAGTTACCGGGCTGGTCTCAAACCCTCAGGCTCAGGCAGTCCACTCGCCTCAGCCTCTCAAAATGCTGGGATTACAGGCTGAGCCACCGAGTGCAGCCAAGCTGAATTTTTTTAAAAATCCATTTACTGCTGCCAACCAACACAACAATCCAGCCTCCTGGTTGTCACAGCCGGCTCCTTTTCTTGCTTTGTTATTAAACAGGAAGTGAAAGAGCATCATGTGCCAAATGACTTCAAGGTCAATGTGAAGGTGGATACAACTCCAGGGGGAGATCTGATTAAGGTCCTGGAGGAAATGAGGCAAGAATATGAGCTTATAATAAAGAAGAAGCATCGAGACTTGGACACGTGGTATAAAGAGCAGGTAAAAACTTCCGAACTTCCAAAGGCTGCATTTCCATGGGGTCCGAACTTCCAAAGGCTGCATTTCCACGGGGTCCGAACTTCCAAAGGCTGCATTTCCATGGGGTCCCAATGCTGATGCCTCTCTCTCTGCCTTGGTCTCACAGTCAGTGGCTGTGTCCCAGGAGGTGGCCACTCCAGCTGCTGTGCAGACCAGCCAAGGTGACATCCACGAGCTGAAACGTACATTCCAGGCCCTGGAGATTGACCTGCAGACACAGTACAGCAAGGTGAGTCGAGGCTGGGGAAAACGCACAGAGCCTTCCTTGATCTCTCTCCTGGGCCCCAACTAACTCGCCAGCACCTTGGGACATCTCTCACTCTCCACGTTCCATCCAAGTTGTTCATCACGGAAATGATAATAAAAGCTACCATGAATCAAGTGTCCAGAGGGTGCCAGGCACATTAAATGTTGTTAATCCTCATATTAACCTTTCCAGGTAGGTCTTAGTGTCCCCATTTTAGAGATGAGGAAACCACATCTTCAACAGTTTAGTAAATTGGACAAGGTCATACAGCTAGTAAGTGAGCAGTGGTGAAACCATGTGATGTTTGGGAAGGTTCTAGACTTCTATACTCTCTATCAGTGTCCTCTTCAGTTACAACCAGGCTGCCCCTCAAACCCCTATACAGAGAAATTCTGGTGCCAACATGGTAGGTGGCCAATCCAGGCCTGGCTAACTCCAAAATACTACTCTGTTCATTATATATGTGTCTTGTCACCCAAAGAACTATAAGTTCCTGTGTCCAAGTCATTTCTATCATCTTCATGATTTAGGAAAATACAAATGTCATAAGCATTCAAGATTCAATAACTTCATTCATTATTCTATCATTAGATTCCTTTTGTCCACAAAATGTAATCATAAGGAGGTAAAGAACAGTTCAGAGCAGTGAATGCCCCATCCCAAATGAGTAGCATAGACAATAAATGCTAAGGAGTGCAACAGAGTTGCCAAGAGCTCCCTGATAACAATGATTTTATGCCCAGAAAATGGGCTTCCCAAATCCCAACACTGCTCAACTCCTGACTTGCCCAAGCCCCAAACTTATGTCATCCTATTTCTCATTTTGGTATCCCTGGTAGCCACCAAGACACCCAACTGAGTGGTCAGCATATGCTAAGTACTCAACAAGCACGTGCCTTTGATTCAATCAGGCCATCAGTCAATGAGCAAAAGAAATATCATTTTCTCTTGCAGAAATCTGCTTTGGAAAACATGTTATCAGAGACCCAGTCTCGGTACTCCTACCAGCTCCAGGACATACAAGAGATCATCTCCCCCTATGAGGAGGAACTGACACAGATACGCCATGACCTAGAGCGTCAGAACATTGAGTACGAGGTGCTCCTGGGCATCAAAACCCACCTACAGAAGGAAATCTCCACTTACCGCCAGCTCCTAGAGGGAGACAGAGAAGGGTAAGGCAAAGTCTGGCCCAAGGGGAGGGTGCAGCCGGCATCTGGCTCTGGTGGGTGTATTCGTATATCCTATGGGTTCTGTCAGCAATCAGCAATAGAGAAAGAAAGCTTCATTCCAAATTCCTCCAAAAGGTAACTACATGAGGTTGTGTTTTATTAAGCAGCGAATATGAATTAATTAGCTCATACTCCCAGGACACTGAGACTTGGAGTTAGACCAGTTAAAACCAGTATGTTAATATCTCCTGAGAGAAGCAACTAAGAAGGTTTTGGCTATTGTGTTTCCCAGTGGGAATACACAGAATTTTGGCTCAAAAAAAAGAAGGCAAGGGGAATGTTTTAGCTTATCAGCTGTAAGAGATTCATAAGAGCTGTCTAAATTTTCAATCAAATATTTCTGGCCACCCCAGGAAATAACAATAGCTGACCATTTATATAAAAAGCACATATATTCTATGACCTAAGAGAAAGGGTTAGAAGTTTTTTTAATACATAAATAGAACATCTTTGGATGAAACTTTGAAAAGCCAGAAGCTCAGGCTTGAGATCCAGACCCGGAAAGGGATCCTGGTAGTGGCAAATCCTGCAGCTAGCTGAAAGGACAAGATGGTTTGGTGGACTTCCCCTGACCCTAGGGTTAGCAGGAGGTGGTACTCACTGCATTTTGGATCCAGGAGGGTTCTCCCATGAACTCATGACCTTGGGACTACTGAGCTCTGACAATTATCCTCATTAAAGAGATGAGAATTTATAAGCAGGCAAAGGAAGTTAGTTCATTCTGAGAAGTTTTTATGATTGTTGCTAATACTACAGTGAGCTTTAACCTTTATCTCTTTTATAGGACAATGGAAGAATCAAAGTCGGGCATGAAAGGTAAAAACAAACAAAACTTTCACTTTTAAACATATTTTTTAATGAAACAGCATGTTTTTTCATTCTGCAGTAATCATAATCTTTAGTGTATTCCCAAATGTCATGTGTTCAAAATATATTTCACTCCCCAAGTGGCCAGAAATTTTCAATTAACCAATTAGGTAATACAAAAAGAAGTGAACTCTCATTATTGGCCTCAGTATATATGAAAGCTCTCTGTAAGCAGTAGAGAAGATTAAAATGACAATTAATAGTATTAGTTCTCTATTAAGTAACATAGCCTGTTTATTAAATCCCTGGGAAATTAAGAGAAATGATTTCATGTCACTTCCCAAACTCTAATCCATTAAACAGTAGTATTCCATGAGACTCAAATAGTGTATTATGACAGATGTGTTCTATGTCCAGATAACATTGGAAATACTATGTGCCATTATCCTCTTCTTGAACAATCATGTCACGTTCCAGGCTGTTAGAGATAGAACAAGTTCTGCTTTGATAAAGAAAAGGGACAAGAAGATAAACAGTGACAGAAGTCTTACTTTGTTTAATCCAGTATTCCCAAATATATTTGAGCTGGGAAACTTATTTCCTCAGATTACTTGTTTATCTCACAGAAAAGTTCCAGGAGACACAGTCTGGGACAAGTGGCACTTTCTGATTAATTAGTAGTAAAACTGTTCTAAGGCATTAGAGATTCAAAGAATCTATGTTAGCTTAATCATCACAGAGCAGCTGATCTAACCACTATCCCTCCACAAGATATGACAGATGGTCTGTGAGATTCTCTTTTCACATGTCTAAGGATGGGGAACCCATTACTTAGTGGGATAGCCCAATCTACTGTTGGGGAGGTGTGCTGTTAACAAAGTTCTCTCTTATATCTCTATCAATGGCTTCAATTCTTCCCTGTGGCCTAAAATTGGTTTATTGATGTATCAACAAGGCACTTATTCAAATAAGTCATATCTTTGAAAACAGCCACAACAAACATCCCTGGCTTCTTACCCAACCTTCATGCGGCACACTTTCTAGGTCTTAAAACAAGGTACCACAAGTGGCATTTAGTGCTCCCTAAGGTCATAGACTCTGTGGTACACGTGTCACAAAACCCACACATACACAATGGACTTGTTGAGTGCTTGTGGTCAGAGATTAAATTCTGCATCAGGCACACCTAAAATAAAGGTCTTAATCTCCTTACAGTGACACTACTCAGGGCATTTTATCTCCTAGAGTAGGAGGAAAAACCCTCTTTGATGAGATCCCTTTTTACTACCACAAAGCCAGCCATACTGCTTAGTGATCATTTTGGAAGGCATGAAAAGCCTTCAGGGACTGAGGGCAGGGAATTGAAACTAAGAACAGTTCAGGTGGTGGAGAGAGCATGGCAGTGATCTCTTCCATGCTCTTTTTCTCAGCATCTGCACCTCCAAAGATCAAGGCCATCACACAGGAGAGCGTCAATGGAAGAATAGTTCTTTCTCAAGTGAATGAGATCCCAAAATACGTGTGAGACCAATCAAAATTTCTGCCTATTGTAAAGACGATTTTCCCCCAATGGAAAGTCCTTGCCAGACACTAATGAATGAGTCCCAAAAGGTGTCCTTGGAGTTATCAGACTTCGAAACTGTTACATTTTTCTCTGTAACGATCTCACCAGACTTCCCATAATGCTCTTAATGTACTGTACTTTTTGAATCAAAGTATGAGTGTCTGAGTTTAAAGCTCTACTTCCCTACTATAATCTTCAGATTCCCATCATTATGCTTCTGTTTTGTAGCCAATAAAACTCCACACCAACTGCACCATGTCTTTTTTTGTATCATAATGCAAGACAACAACTCAAGGTCTCACCCTAACGAGGGGTTCTCAGAGCATTGTCCCTGAAAGATCTAGAGGGATCTCGTTGCTTCAGACACATCCACAGCAGCCAAACACTTGGCAGAGTTGTCATCCTGAAACCACATAGCCTAAGTGTGAGACACAATTTAGGAGTCTGCTCTCCAGACTTCTGCCAGCAGGAAGGAGAGAGAGAAACAGAGAAAAGGGGACCCAGAAAATCTCACTGGAAGTGCAAGGTGGCCAAAATTTATTCTACCTCACTTTTAAAAAGAAAAACCATCTGAAAGTCCTAAAAACAAATGTAAAGGTAAAAAAGAAGATTTTTTAAAAAATCATCATTCCAGACAGATACTAAGACCCCCAAAGAAGAAGTGACTTATCCAAAATCCACACTGCAAATATTAGGATCCAGAGTATTATGTTGAGCTGTAGTAGGTGACTACACCACTGAGACTATTGTCTTAGTCTGCTTAGTGTTGTTGTAAGGAACACCTGAGGTTGGGTAATTTATTTTTTAAAGAGAGAGAGAGAGAGAGGAGAGGAGAGGAGAGGAGAAGGGAGAGAGAGAGAGAGAGAGAGAGAGAGAGAGAGAGAGAGATTTATTTGGCTCACAGTTCTACAGGCTGTACAAGAAGCATGGTGCCAACATCTGCTTCTGGCAGATCAACATCTGCCTTCACTCATGGCAAAGAATGAAGGGGAGCCAGTGTGAGCAGAGATCACATGGCAAGAGAGGAAGCAAGAGAGACAACAGGGAGATGCCAGGTTCTTTTAAACAGCCAGCTCTCAGGGGAAATAATAAAGGGAGAATCCACTCACCTCCTTTCCAGGAAGGGCATTAATCTGTTCATAAGGGATCTGCCCTCATGGCCCAAACACCTCCCATTAGGCCTCACTTCCAACACTGGGGATCAATTTTCATTCAACTCGAGGTTTGGGGAGACAAACAACCAAACTATAGAAACTATGTATCTCTGTCCTCTGATGAAGATGCCATTTTCTCAAATTCTAGGAGTGTGGGCTATTGTTTCGAGACTGGTACAATGCTGGAGAAAAGGAAGGTAGAAATCCACAAATCCATTAAAACATCATCAGAATATTGTACGTGGAATTTTAGGATAGTAAACATTTAAGACTGTGGTCCCCAACCTTTTTGGCATCAGGGACCAGTTTCACGGAAGACCGTTTTTCCACGGATGGGGGTTGAGGAGAGATGGCTTGGGGATGATTCAGGCACATTACATTTACTGTTCAGATTAGTGGTGGCATTCGATTCTTATAGGGAGTGCGCAACCTAGATCCCTCACATGCACAGTTCACAATTGGGTTCACACTCCCATGAGAATCGAATGCCACTGCTGAATTGATAGGAGGCAGAGCTCAGATGGTAATGCAAGTGATGCGGAGTGGCTGTAAACATAGATGAAGCTTGCTTTGCCACAACTTACCTCTTGCTGTGCAGCCTGGTTCCTAACAGGCCATGAACTGGTATTGGTCCACAGCCTGGGGCATGGGGACCCCTGATGTAAGAGATCATAAGCACAGGATAGTAAAAAATCTCCCATTTTATAGGCAAATAAACTGTTGCCCAGAGCAGTGAAGCTGTTTTTACACACACTCTCACTGGATTGATGCAGCTGGCTCTAGATTCGGGTCTCTTGACTCATTTGACAATTGTTAACCTAAAAGCAGGTGCAATTTAGTCCGAAGATCATCTAACAGATTTGCAATGCCCTAGGTATTTTTGTCTCTGTGTTTTAAATCTCCCTTTTAAAAGATTGCTTTTGATATTTTCTGAACTGAGCATCTTCTAAAACTTGATTCATCATCTTTTTAAGACAACAATGGGTGTTTCTGACCCTTAATGCCCAAAGAATAGAAAAACAGCCCCTAATAATCTGAAATTAGGTAAAAAGAACCCATGACAATCACATCATTGCAAAAAAATGTTTCTCATTTAACTAAAATATGCTAATTCCCTGGTGTAAAATTATAAATTTTTCTTTACTACGTGATTATTTCAAAAAGGCTAGAAAATAACCAATACACAAATATCTGTAATGAGTATTCTTTGTACAGTTATTTATATGTGGTAACTTTTGATGTCATTTTCGGCAAGAGTGGATCCATATTAAACTTCATTAGTTTTTTCCTATTAATTTACTAACAGAACTTCTTTATGTTAATAGGGTATTATAATCTCTAAGCAAATCTAAAAATAAAATTTTTTCTCTATTTTAGCACCAATTCATTCTGCTATTTTGAACACTATTTTATTTCTTTCTTGAAGTTTAGGAAATGTGCATAAAATGTATTTTTTTTCTCAAGGTAAAGTTTGAACATTGCAAGAAAAATCTTTTGAAGAATATTCATAAAGAATATGACAAGCTGAAGATAAATTTATGATACCAGATGCAGAAAGCAATCACTAACCCTCCATTTACAATCAGAATTTATATAATAGCAAGCCATAGCATGAATAACTTCTCACCCAATGACCTTAAGTCTCCTTAAAGTCTTATTAATTTTCACTGTATCAGTCAAGGTGATCAGTTCATCTCAGTTTGCTCAGGAGACTCTTCAGTCCCAGGCAGACTAGGGTGGCTGGTCTCCCTGTCAATAAAGAATTGCCTCGGCTTCACTAAGTAGGGGAAGGTAGAGAGAAATCAAACCATTTGCCTGAATAGATAGCTACATGACTTTTGACTCTAGGTGACATAGAATAACCTTTCTCTTATACTTATATCAGCCCCCAAATCTTTCAAAATACCCATTACAGATCAATTAATACCTGTATGTTCAGATGAGTTACCAACCAAAGTTTCTGTTTGTATTTGGTTTTGACCAACACACACCCAACCCACATAAAGGAGATGGCAGTAAATCTTATTGTTTTCATGCTAGGGCTTACTTTGGATAAACAGCAATTATCATTCTATTACCCCAAATCCAGCTAAACAAAGAGTTGCTTAATCCAGAGAAAGAGCAAGTATTACTTTGGAATTTAATATTCATGTCAATACATTTGTTGATGAGTAGACCCATTCAATATTGTTCAATTCAATCAAATGTGGATCTTTTTAAGTTCATTTTCCACTAGTATTTTTACATGCTTACGCTGTTAGTGATGTGCAAATTGGGAATTAAAATTCTTTAAAAGTTATGATTAAAAAGTGCTGTGGCCGGGCGCAGTGGTTCAAGCCTATAACCCCAACACTTTGGGAGGCTGAGATGAAAGGATTGCCTGAGCCTGAGGGTTCGGGACCAGCCTGGGCAACATGGTGAGACTTCATCTCTACAATAAATCAAAAAATTAGCTGGGCGTGAACTGTAGTTCCAGCTACTTGGAAAGCTGAGGCGGAAAGATTGCCTGAGCCCAGCAGGTTGAGGCTGCGGTGGTCAAGAGCGTGCCACTGCACACCAGCCTGGGTGACAGAGTGAGACTCCAACTCAAAAAAAAAGAGTGTTACAACAGTATTTGGGGGGATGAGGTCAGAAAGCTGAAAAGAGATCAAGGACTCTAATTACAGTAGCAAAAAGCGGGTATGAGAACAGGATCCAAGAAAGGTTCATTAGCACAAGGGTCTCTCAAACATGGCTCACCTCAGGACCATCTGGGCAGATGGGAAAGTTTAAGGCCACATTCATTCTAAGCCAATGAAATCAAAACTTCTAAAATTTGGGACCCAGGTGTCAGTGTACTTTAAAGATTCCCAAGGAATCACAACGTTCAGCCAAGTTGGAGAACCTAATATTCTAGTAGCTTCAGGTGAGTGCATGTTTATTTTTTGCATGTTCCCCATGTTACTAATTTTTTAAAACTCTCTGTAGGAATTAAAGACAACTAACAGAAAATGAGAACCTCCTTCATGTCACTCCCAAATGTTTGTGATTAGAGTTTCATTTTACAGAATTATAGAGAATTTCTCCCAGAAAATACAGCTGAATAAAAACTTAGAAGTAAGACAAATACCTCACTTCGAAAAGTGTTTCACAAGATTCTGCTAACATACTTCCACTTGAGTCTAGCAAAATTCTCCCAGATGCTTAATCAAATATTTTTCCAAAATGTTAACTCCTGTAATAAGTCTCTATGATGAAATGTACTGCTATTTTAGCCTCTTCCTTTCCTTTACCTATTAGATTTTTTTATAGCAAAGCAAAATAGTAACATATGCAAATAAGAGACTAATTGGGAAAACACCTCTAAGTCAAGTGACTTAAAAATTAAGTTAGGGAACACACAAACGGTTTTTTCCTTAAAGAAAAATTAGATTATTTTAATGTTTTCCAAATGCACATGTTATACTTCTCTAATAGTTAATCAAAGCATTACATGGAGGTTCAAGTCAAAAAGTAGTCGCACCAGGTATGGTGGCTCACTCTTGGAATCTCAATACTTTGGGAGGCCAAGGTGAGTCGATCACTTGAGGCCAGCAATTCAAGACCAGCGTGGGCAACTTGGTGAGACCCTGTCTCTATAAAAAAACAAGAAAAAGAAATTTAAATTAGTCAAGTGTGATGGTACACACTTGTAGTCCTAGCTACTCAGGAGACTGAGACAGGAAGATCACTTGAGCCCAGGAGTTTGAGGCTACAGTGAGCTATGATTTCGCCACTGCACGCCAGCCTGTTTTAGAGATCCCATCTCTAGAACAAACAAACAAATAAACAAAAGAGTAGCATTAGAATAAAACATAAAAATCAATTGATTGAGCCTTTTTATTTGAGAGATAAGGAAGCTGAAGACAAGAAAAGTTAGCCAAGGCCTCCTGGGACTCAAGTCTCATCCATTTCAGCATCTCCAACATGTAGAAACATCAGAATTGAAGCATCATATATTTTTTAAAACTCACAAAAGAGGCTGGACTCAGTGGCTCACCTGTAATCCCAGTAATTTGGGAGGCCAAGGTGAGAGGATTGCCTCAGCTCATGGGGTTCAAGACCAGCCTGAGCAACTTGGCGAGACCTGTCTCTACAATAAATGAAAAAATTAGCTGGGCATGGTAGCATGTGCCTGTAGTTCCAGCTACTTGGAAAGCTGAGGTGGAAGGATCGCCAGCGCCCAGCAGGTGGTCATGAGTATGCCACTGCACTCCAGCCTGGGCGACAGAGTGAGACTACAACTCAAAAAAAAAAAAAACTCACAGAAAATTAAAAATAATAATTCTAAATGTATGACATATTGAAAAGCCAAAATAAGGCATGTACTCTTACACTGGGACCAATACATAAAAATGCCAATAATTGAAAGTGAAAAGTAAGCCAGCCAGGCACAGTACCTTATATTTGTAATCCCAGCACCTTGGGAGGCCAAGGCAGGAGGATTACTTGAGTCCAGGAGTTCAAGACCAGCCTGGGCAACATAGTGAGACCTCATCTCTACAAAAAATTAGCCTGCCATGGTGGCATACTCTTTGTAGGCCCAGCTACTCAGGAGGCTTAGGTGGGAGGATCACTTGAGGCCAAGTTTTCAAGGCTGTGGTGAGCCATGATGGTACCGCTGCACTTCAGCCTGGGCAACACAGTGAGAACTCCACTCAAAAAAAAAAAAGTAAGCCAGAGATAGGTACTAAGATTGGATTTGGGGGTGTTGATTATCTAACTTTTAAAAAAAGATTTTTTTGTTTTCTTTATAGATAAACATAAATTATTTAACACAAACTATATTTAGCATAGAAACTTTTAAAAGTTTGCTTTGTGTGAAATAATACATCATGCCATTTCTTTGGTATAAAAACAACACAATTCCAGTCATACCTTTTATGGACATTAAACAATGTTGTGCCATAGTTTTTTGTTTTGGGGTGGTTTTTTGAGTTGGAGTCTCACTCCATCGCCCAGGCTGGAGTGTGCAGTGGTATGCTCACAGCTACCCCAGCGCCAACCTGCTGGGCTCAGACGATCCTTCCACCTCAGCCTTCCAAAAATCTGGAACTACAGGCATGTGCTACCACACTCGGCTAATGTTTTTTTATTTATTGTAGAGATGAGGTCTCACCAAGTTGCCCAGGCTGTTCTCGAGCCCATGGGTTCAGGCAATCCCCTCACCTCGGCCTCCCAAAGTGCTGGGATTACAGGTTTCAGTCACCGCATCCAGCTGTTGTGCCATAGTTAAACACATATCTGCTTAGTCTTTCACAATAGACAACAGTTAGTAAATAATGGTATTATTTTTCTGAGTATACTATAGACACTGCTGGCCTCAATGAATCTATACTACCAGCACTCACGCCTTTCTGTAGTGCCTCTCACATATATGCTGTGCTTGGTCATGTGACTTGATTTGACCAATGGAACATCAGCAAGCATGACACAGCAGAGGCTTAATAAATGCTTGCACATTGAAGTGTATCCTCTTGGAATACTCCTTCTAAAAAGCTAGCTACCATGCAAGAAGTTCAGTTACCCTAAGACTACCATACTGGGAGGAATCTAAGCTAGCCTCATAGCCACATGAGGTAAAGTTGAAGAACCCAGCCAACAGCCATAGCTGAGACTGCAGACAAGGCTGCAGACATATGACTCAGGTCAAGTCATTCCAGCGAGTTCCCAGCCATTCAGGCCAATGCAGCTGAGGCCCCAGACATCATGAAGCAGAAACAGACCATCCCCACCATTCTGAGTCCGAAATTCTGACCCACAGAACTGTGAACAAATAAAATGTTTCATTTGTTTTAAACTGGTTAAGTGTTGGGGTCATTTTCAGGCAGAAATGGATAAGAAAATAGTTGGTTTTAGGCTGGTTAGTCGTTTGCATCCTACCAAATTTTGACCAGGACTTTAGTCATTTTAACACTGAAATGGACCTCCACAGAAGTCCTGGCCCAGTAACCAAAGATGAAGTATCAAAGCTTGCAAGAGGAAAGCCAAAGTCCATTTACTCCAAAAAATGGAAGTGAATAAAGCTATTGCCCACGTATAGTCAAAGCTCTACTCTCCGTCCCTTCACATATGGGGGTCAAGCAACTTAGATCCAACCTGGAGGGTGAGACAGCCCCTGCCCCTCACTAGAGCTTGCTGGGATACCCAGGTATAAATTCTTCTCCTCCTTATCTTGGAGTTTCAGTTCCTTTTGACTCTGTCTTCTGGTTCCTCATTCCAGAGACATTAACAATTTCTCTGTAAATATTTATGCTTACAGTATCGCATAGACGAAGAGTTTCACTGAAAAGTGATCTGTTCTCACGTAGGTGAGCAGTGTTATCCTTCACCAAGAAACTCTGAGGCATTTACAGATTAAGATAATTGTGATTATCTGGTAGCTACTAGTTATAATGTTAAAATTTATAAATTATTAAGACTCCTGAGTATAATTCACTCATTCCGGGCATGATTCTTCACAATACTATGCTCTGAATGTTATACTCTTATATGGCCTTTAATCAATACATACTTCCAATGCCTTTGATGTTTCCATATCCCCTGCAATGCTGATTTTCCAACTCACTGCATGCCCAAGTTCACCTCCATGTATGTGACTCACCCTCATCTAACTTACTCTTTTACAATATCTGTGTCACCATCTTTTTGAAGAGGATTACAGAGTTTCTGAAATATATTTGCAATGAGATCATGCAAAAAGAAAAAGACAACACCTCTGTCATACTTGACAATCTGATGACTTAATCATACTCAGTTTTTCTTAAGAAGTGTGTGTGTGTGTGTGTGTGTGTGTGTGTGATCATTCCAGCACATAGATTGTCCTACTCACCAAAACTTCTCTTTGAAATTTTAATAAGAATTCATCTAATAAAATTTTGATTCATCTAATTCCAAGGTATGCATACACAACATAACACCTACACATGGGTCATATACACACACATACTAGAAGAAATTTTTAAACTAGCAACTATCCTTGACGGAGCCTTACACTCATGATCTCAATTAACATTTGTTACAACCCTGCAGGGCATTATGATCTTCATGTTACACTTGAGGAAACTGAGGCTCAGATGGCGGCATTAACTTGCTTGTGGTTATATAGCTATAAAATGGTGGAACTAGAATTTGTACCCTACGTACTTGCTCTGTGTGTCACACAAGTCAAACATGGTTGCCAAAGAGTGATATAAAATCTGGACATTGGCAACACATTTTGATGGATATTGGGTGATTGTTTTTATCTATGTGATGGGATGAGAAATCTGAATTTTCTATTTGGAAGTCAAAACTCATATTTTCCCAAAACAATTAGTCTGACATCATTTACATGGTACTAGAACAATATACATCAGTCAGAAATAGACCCTCAGAACAGAAGACAGGCTTTTCTGAGCAAAAGCTATGTTCTCATTATCCTATCCTCCAAGCATGCAATCCTCTGTGATTGCTGATTGCTTCTCTGAGAGCTTAGCAAGTTCCAAGTCCACAGGATTTCACACCTTAAAAGTCTGTCCAGTTGGACCCTGCGCTCACTCTTAGTTCTCAAAAAAGACAAGAAAGACAAAAATAGAGTGGTAATAATGGACAGGTCACACTCACACCAAATACCATCAACAATCCTCAGCCAGAATTATTTTATTCAGAGTCTTATCACAAAAACATTTGAAGATTTGCATGTCTCAGCCCCAAGCCCGTAGGAAGCAGGAGTTTCGGGCCACCACCCAGTCCCAAACCTTGCACATCAGTGCTTCTCAAATCTTAATGTGCCTGCAGATAACCGAAGATCATGTTGAAATGTAAGTTCTGCTCTAGTTGTGCTGGATTGGGGCCCGAGATTCTGGAGGCTCCCAGATGACGCTGAGACCGCTGGCCCGTGGACTACACTGAGTAGTGAGATCAGAGGTGATTTCAACCCACCAGCCATTGGGGAATCCCCACACTGACTGTCATATCTATAAGCCTGTCTCAATAAAGCCAATGCAGGTTGAACTGGGTAAGCAACAGAGCAGGAAAGGCGGCATCATTAGAATGCCATTAGCACCATCTTGCTCACAGCAAGCTGCACCTGCAAGAGCACTCGCCGAGCCAGCCTTTAACCAATTTTCCACTTAGAAAAAAAAAAGGTGCAGCTGGCTGCCCCATTCATTTAATTTTACAGAAACATGCTCTTTGAGACAGAAGCAAATCGGACTGGTTTTCCATGTGAAAATAAAATATAAAAACTGTTCTTGGAGGTATTTCTAAACAGTCCTTTACAAAAAAAAAAAGGAAAAAGGAGAAAGAATTACTGTATTTTGTAAATGGAAATATTACTACTAAAAACAGAATGCTATAAATAGAATGGTGTCATTTGTCTCCAAAGACTATCGATATGCTAGAGCGATGTGAAATTAATAATAAAAGCGAGATATTCTGTGGCAAGCCTTGGGGGTAAAGTTAGGACTGCAATCTGTGTGTTCTCTCGGGGTTAAACGCTGCAGCCACAAGTACTGCTGATGAGGATTCTCGAGGAAAACGGGGAAAGGGTTAAAGAGGCGGTTTCTTGGGCTCTCGCCCAGAGTAAAAGACAGAGCATAGTCTGGACCCTAAGGAGATCGATCACCGGTCCCAAATTATTCCCAGACTCAATGCACAGGACATGCCATGAGACGTTCACAACAAATCGGATTCCTTGGAGAGGATGAAAACACCTGTCAATTAACACAACACTAAAAAGCACACCTCTGTTTACACAGGAGTGAGGATTCACTCCTAAAAATCTTCATAAATTTGCTCAAAGGCCCATTCATTTACTCAGGGGACCAAACAATGGCTGAAGTTTCAGGGAAGAACAACAACAATAACTCTAACTGAGATAATGCCCTATTCCACACTCAACTAAATGCACTTGGACTAGTTCATGAGGGTTAGTGATGTCGTTACCCTGTGTTTTCAAGAAATTCATATTGGAATGAATTCATATTGGGTTGGACAGAGCTGGAATAAAGAACCAATGAAGAACTAGTGATTAAACATGCCGACTATGGTGTGTCATTATTAGGAAGACAGAATAAGGAAGTCAGAAGTTCAGAGAAGGAAATTGAAATATACAAAAGAGTCTCTTTGCCCAACTGCAATTCCTATTCCCCACTGTCATCATAAGTAATCCTAATAATTATTACCTTTGCTTACATTATGATAAGGAAATTGACTCAAGCTGGGAAACAACAAGAAAACATGTCTTTTTGGTAGAGCTCTTTCCACCCACTTGAAATTTTCTCCCACACTCAACAAAAATTTCATAAAGCCACCCATAACTCTTATGCCCAGTTCTACCAAGTAAACGCCTATGACCTGCCTCACACCCTTCTCAAGCATCCAGGGCCTTCCCTGGTGAGGCCTCAGTTTGTTTTTCCAGAGGGCGGTCATCATTACCTGAATGGCAGGTTTGCAGCACAAGATGCCTTAATGTGGGGCTTTGCAGACAATACATGTAAGTTGTCATTAGCGTCCTCCGAAAATAATAATCAGCTGGCAGGTCAAAAAAGTGCATTCCGAGAAAATTCACTATTGTAAGTGTTTGGGGAAGTCGTGGAAAATCTAAGGTATTTATGTTTTTCATCAAAGATAAGGCTGACTTACGCACGCCGCATGAGGCTAACAGTCCCCACAAAGTAGATGAACTTCACAGGGCTGAGAGTTGGGTGAGGCTGGCAGCCCTGGGGAAGGAGGTACCATCTCTAATCATTCCTGCACAAACAGGAGGCTGAGCCAATGGGAAGAGACCTTATTGTGGGAACAAGGCTTTTCACATTTCTCACTGTCTCCTGTTCGTCTCCTATAATGTCAGGTGGCCGGAAGTTTCTAGAAGAAGCCTGTCTTCAGAAAACAAGGCATCGTTGGTCTCTCTCCTCTGTTCTCAAGTGTGGGTGCACCCGTGGTCAGTAGGGCCCAAGGGAAGGGACGGCAACACCCAAGTCTTCTCTCACTCTACACCCACTGTCCCTTGGCCGATCAGAGGTCAGAGTGACCAAGACCAGGCTTCCTCCCAGCCCATGCCAGTGCTGCCTTAGAATAGCAGATGTTGGCCAGGCTTGGTGGCTCAGCCTGTAATCCCAGCACTTTGGGAGGTCAAGGCGAGTGGATTGCCTGAGTCTGCGGGTTCGAGACCAACCTGGGCAACTTGGTGAGACCTCGTCTCTACAGTAAATAAAAAATTAGCCGGGTGTGGTAGTTCTGGCTACTTGGAAGGCTGAGGTGGATGGATCACCAGAGCCCAGCAGGTCGACGCTGGAGTAGCCTTGAGTGTGCCACTGCACTCCAGCCTGGGCCATGGAGTGAGACAGACTCCAACTCTAAAGAAAGGAAAGAAAGAAAGAGAGAGAGAAAGAAAGAAAGAGAGAGAGAGAGAGAAAGAAAGAAAGAAAGAAAGAAAGAAAGAAAGAAAGAAAGAAAGAATAGCAGAGTCTGTCCCCTCTCCATCACATGAAGCAGAAGTTCCCTGACAGGCACCTGCCTGCTATATATTTTTACAATAGACAAAAGATAAAACCACATTCTTAATGGGACTCAGCGGCTCAGCCTATAATCCCAGGGCTTTAGGAGGCCATGGTGGGATATTGCTTGAGGCCAAGAGTTCGGAGACCAGCCTGGGCCAACATAATAAGACCTCATCTCTAACAAAAAATAAATTAATTAATTGTATGCAGTCATAAAAAAGGACAAAATTCTGGACTTGGCAGCAAATTGGATGGAGATGGAGAAAATCATCCTTAGCAATCTGTCGTGGAAACAAAGCACTGAATACCACATGTTCTCACTCATAAGAGTGACTCGAACACTCATTACAGTAGCACAAGGGAGCGATCAGCAGTCGCGGGATGCTGTCAGGGGAGGGAGAGACAGGTAATGCAACCACACAAAGGGCTCCCCGATCCTAAACCAGGGGAAGTGAGGACTGTTGGAAGCCCAAACTTCACCTGCACATCGATGACTTATGGACCTAATCCTGACTTGTACCCCACGTCTTTATAAGAAAATAAAAAATCAAATAACTTTTAAAATTGGCCAGACATGGTGGCATGTGCCTACAGTCCCAACTACTCAGGAGGCTGAGGCAGGAGCATCGCTTGAGCTCAGCTGTTCGAGGCTGCAGTGAGCCATGATCACTCCTGCAACAAAGCGAGACCCTATCTCCAAAAAAAAATTGTTTTGTTTTCATTTAAAAAAATGAAACCACATCCTGCAGAAAAGCACCCCTGAGTCTTCAAGCAACTGGCCAAGGGAAGCTGGGAGCTTTCACCTCTGGACAAGCCAGAGACCCATCCCAGGGGTTCAGAGATGGGACAGGCTGGGCAGGAGGGACCCACAGACATCTACAGTGGGGAGATCTTGGGGGTGAGGTCCAGGCCTGGGAATTCAAGCTTTGGGTCTACTTCCGGTATCTTCCTGGTATCTGATCCTCCTCCCCGTGATGCCCCACCAGACACATGTGGGAAGAGCATTCATAACCAACCTCAACAGTCCTTCAGACTAAAACTTTTCAAGTGGCCTCTGCCAAGTGATATCCGGAAGGGGCTCATGTACTCACTTGGGTCCCAAGTAGAGGGAGACTTGGGAGCCTGTCAGATACTTGCTTCCTGCCCTCAGCTTTGTTTTGGTGCTTTCGGTAACTCTGACATGTATACAAAACCATCTCACTATAAAAAAGACAAAGAACGCGTTTTTTGCTTTTTATTTTTTTGAGATGGAGTCTCACTCTGTCACCCAGGCTGGAGTGCAGTGACACCTCAGCCTCGACCTGCTGGGCTCCGGCGATCCTTCCACCTCAGATTTCCATGCCCGGCTGGTTTTTTGATTTATTGTAAAGACAAGGTCTCGCCACGTTGCTTAAGCTGGTCTCGAACCCCCAGGCTCAGACAGTCCTCTCGCCTCTGCTTCCCGAAGTGCTGGGATTATAGGCGTGAGCCACCGCACCCGGCCAAGACCAAGCTTTCTATACCCAAGGAGTTCTTCTCTTGGTAACTTCTGGTTTCCTTGCCTCTGGTGTCAGCCCCAGCTAAAAGTTTCTTCTAGGGGAGAGAAAGGAGCACAGACTCGCTTGTTATCAAAAATGGAGCGGGAAGGGGAAGCACGATAGCGGGTGAAGAGGGACTGAAACCGCAGGCAGCGATCTTGTCAGCTCAGGCCCTCCAAGCTCTCAGACTTGGGAGAAACAGAATCCTCCATTCACAGAAAAAGCACAAAGGAAAGAAGGCTGGGAAGGTCAGGCGGTAAGAAAAACAGCTCCGGTTCCAACCCTTCCAATTATCCCTCCTCTAAGAGCTGGCTCCCTCTACCAGACAACTTGTCAGAGTCTATTTCTAGTAATACATTGGCATTTATGTCTTCAAGGCATCCAAGTATCTTATGGATCTTTCGACAGATCAAAAGGCAGAAAAAAAAATGTTCTTGGATCAACTCCTAGAAAAATCCTAAACCAGATTTCCCTGGGATATGTCAGGCCAGCCAGTGCCTGTAATCTTATGCTGTGGCATCTTTCTTTTAAAAGATGGATTAAACCATGTGATGAATGAAGAGATTACAAGTTCACAGTTCCAGCAGTCCTGGTTTCTAAATTGCTGCGCTATCCACTTAAAAACGTCTGTGGACTTTTATAATCCTTGATGCTCTTCAGGGCCACCGCTTTCATTACAAGGAAGGCAGAGAGCATGAGCTGTCCAAGCAGAGGACAATGACTTGTCAGGAATGCCATCGGGGGACCAAGCATTGGGAACTGTAGAACCGTAGGAACTTTTAGATTTGATTATTTTCTTCTTAATTGGAAAAGAGTTTGAGTTTATAAAGAATATTAACTAACCAGTATATAGAAGGTATTAACTTTTTTTAAACTACTTATAGGTGTGTATTCACACATCTGTTTGCACACTGTCTATGGCCGCTCTTGTGCAATGGCAGCAGAGTTGAGTAGTTGCCACAGAGTCCCTCTGGCCCTTCACAGCCTAAAATATTTACCCTCTGGCCTTTACAGGAAAAAAAAAGTCCAGTCCCTGCTGTGGATATTAAAGCGGGAGAAAATGAGCTGACATTACAGCAGGAGCAATCAGACCTCTCTCTCAATATCTCTGCCAATGAAAGGGGTCAGGCTATTAAATTTCTATGAAAAATTTGGCCTCTCACATGCTACTAAACACAAAAAATGGGTTGTCTGGTGATGTGATTATTTAAAAGATTGAAAAGCGTCTGCCTTTTCCCCCAGTAATTCATATGTGTGGCAAAAATTAAAAATAAGATTAAAATATATTTTGCTTTTTGCTTTAAAAACAGCATGGTGTCTCAAACGCTTTTCAAGATGACCGGTCAACTGTAGCTCACCGAGAAGCACTGTTGTTCTTTGCAAATGCCAGCCTGAACAGAGTAAGAAAGATGGTAACGGTGACTCACAAACCAGTTTTGCTGGGAGTCTAGGAGGGGGTGGCGTCAGCCTTTTCAGATATGAAGGGCAACAGCGCCTCCTGCTGGCTATAAAGGTAACATAGGTCTGAACTCAATATCCTTTTTTCCTGCTCAAGGGTCAGGCTGGACAAGGATCAATATTCAGAGTCTTCTGAAGCAGTTAAGAGCATTAAACATTCACAATTCATGCCCAAGCGGCGGTAGAAATTTAAAGTGTAAGCAGTTCATATTGCATATATAGTAGCAAAGACCAACCATTAAAATAGGAGACAAGACTTTAGTGAACATAAATTCCAGCAACAATAAACAAAAATATCTATTTTGAAAGAGAACACTGGCCCAGGGTTTCATTGTTTAAAAATTGAGCTATATGAGATTACCAGTATTCTGCTGGTTTGACCCTCAAAAACAGCAGTTTCATACAGTTCAACCTGAATGTAACAGTTGCCCAATCATTGGCAAAGATACACAGGAAAACCTGAAAGTGTGGGGTTGGGGGAGGGCTTCCCTTCTTGACTGATGGATATAATGATTGGAGGCTGCAGACAAAGCCCCTGGTCTCACCATTTTGCAGGGCCTCCTCTGAATTCCTCTGATTAATGAAAACAGAGGCTGGACTTTTACAGTATCTTTTTATCATTGAGGCAAGCCTTCTCTGCCTGATATATACGCTTTTTTTTCATTTTTAAATTTTTAGTATGAGCGTCCTAGTAAAGAAGCTTCAAGAAAGAGGAGACAGCCGAGCATTGTGGCACATGCCTGTAGTTCCAGCTACTTGGAAGGCTGAGGCGGAAGGATCACCTGAGCCCAGCAGGTCGAGGCTGAGGTGACCTTGAGCATGCTACCACACTCCAGCCTGGGTGACAGAGTGAGGCTCCACCTGAAAGAAAGAAAGAGGAGATTTTAGAATCATGATCTCTTCGTTGCCTGACTCTCTGAGGGTCTACAGAGCAGGAGCATTTGCTGATAGGTGGAGCAAAGCCCCCATTGACTATAACCATGGGGTCGGTGGGGGACCAGGCTGCACAGACCAGTGGAGGTTGGGGACTGGGGCCACAATGGACGCAGACAGTGTAAAGCCAAGTGTTGATGGGACAGGGACTTCCGATTTGGAAGTGGGAGGATCTGAGAAGCAAAAACATTCAAGGTAGGAATACTAAGCAAATGAACGTGTGGACTCATTCATGCATCTGAGTCTTGCAATAAAATCGGGGTCCATTTTACTGAGTTCCATGACCACTCTGGCCCATTTTGTAGAGGGATGTCAGCTTTAGGAGTCACAAAAACTATGAGAGCCATAGGAAGAGTCTGAAGTAAAATAATTTCAAAAGAAGAAGGGCAGGACAGCAATTCAGTCACAAATTTGTCTTTTAAAAATTAGACAGCACCTTGAAGGCAAATTCTAAGTAGACTGATTTAAAGGGTTGAGTGAGGAGAAAATATTGGTGTCCATACTCTAAGCTAATCTGATACTTTGATATATTCCTTAAAATGTCCACGATGATTTAAGACCATGGTCTTTCCGTTAAAAACACAAAGAGGCCAGGTTTGGTGGCTCAGCCTGTAATCCCAGCACTTTGGGAGGCCAAGGTGAGTGGATTGCCTGAGCCCGCGGGTTTGAGACCAGCCGAGGAAACTTGGTAAGACCTTGTCTCTACAATAAATAAAAAAAAACCCCACAAAGAATTGTGTCTTCTAATTTTTCATACTTAAAACCACTGTGGTCAAAGTCTGTCTTCCAGGACATACAGCATGCAGTGAAAGTCTGAGTTATACCCTCAGCCTACAACATTACATCTTCCAGGAGATTCCAATATGCAGTTTAAAGATGAGAATCACTGGCTGAAAGGGTTCCCTTGTATCTAACTGTAATTCAATATAAACTTGAGAGAGGAAAGAAAACAAAGAGAAACCCCCAGTAAAATATATCCATTGCAAGTGCAAAGAAGAAAGCCAATCATCCAGCAGAGGGAGCAAGAGATAAATAAATACTTGTCAGAGACAGAATCTTAGGACTTCAGAACCCAAATAATCCATCTTATCTTCAATGATGTTATTTCCTGGAAGGTCACAGTAACAGAATTACTCTGCATCTCTTGACCCCAGATCCTGCGTTCCTTCCCTGAACAAAGCTGAGATGAATGATTCCTTTATGTTCACTTACCTACAGAAACAGGCACTCCGATTTCTTATTAAAGAGCATGACGAGATACGTTTTAATTGGTAGCAGACACCGTAAAAACAGGAAGGAACAAAATACTAAGAAACAGATCAGTTGGACTCCTCATGTCATTCATTCATTCATTTAATAACCATCAGCTGAGTGCTTACTATGTCAGACACAATATCCCCCAAAATCCCTTTCTTGAAGTTCTGGAGATTCTAGTCCATTCTTTGATCGCCTATTTCACAGGATACTCTACTGGATACCATGTGCTGCGTTTTCTTCTGTGGCTAGAGGTGCCACACGTGTGCAGTGGGTGACAGAACAGAATCTCTCCAGATGAGCCCCTCAGGTCACTGCACCTTTGATGCTTACTCTACAACATGCATCTGTTGGCAAAAGCCCAGTCCCCCCACTCCAAGGTTCAGCAATGTGATGTTATCAGTCTGCTCCATGTTGGCTGGGAGCTAGGAGAACGAGGCCTTCTAAACCCGTCGCACAAGAGTCCCCTATTCCTTTGCAGTGGATGTTGTGTTGTCCAGTACGCCTTTGTCTCCAAATCAGTGTGCCTGCAGACTGAATTCTAT
>CAUYQG010234965.1:0-23872 GCA_963574415.1 Tarsius wallacei | reverse complement strand
AACTACAAGCATGCACTACTATACCCAGCTAATTTTTTTATTCATTGTAGAGACAAGGTTTCACCAAGTTGCCCAGGCTGGTCTTGAACCCGTGGGCTCAGGCAATCCTCTCACCTCAGCCTCCCAAAGTGCTGGGATTATGGGTGTGAGCCACCACACCCAGCCTTACTATTCTTTAAACAAGGGGCCACTGTGCTGGTTTCAGATAATATAGAAGAAATGATACAGGTAAAGTTCAGATAAGAATAGAAAGTGATAAATGCTACAATAGAAATTCAATGAGCAAACATAGAAGAGGATGACTTAAGATTTAGAAAAGAAGATACAGAGAAGCACTCATGAAAGGCATCATGAGACGTTTTTACTGATTCTTGAAAGGTGAGTAGAAGTTGGCACCCACAGGAGAAGGTATAAGTGTACCTCAAGCAGAGGAACAATTTGTACGAGGCCACAGGAGTAGGCCAACACAGCACCCTTGAGGAACTGCACACAGTATGATGCATGAGAGTACAGATTCTGGAACTAGACTACCTGGGTTCAATCCTTACCTCTGGCAATAATTAGCTGCATGGCCCCATCTAGTCATTTAGCTCTGGACCACCATTTTCTCACTTATAAAATAAATAATAAATAATAATAGTATAATGGTACCTCCCTCAAAGAACTGTTTTGAAGATTAAATAGTTAATATATATATATTATCTAGAAGAGTGCTTATCATCTAATAAGTGATACAGAAGAGTTTAATAATTGAGGCTATACCTCCCAATTTCCCTTTTACTACTTATTCTACTGAAGATGCATAAATACAGTCATGACAGTTTAGCAGTGACATTGAGATAGACTAGAAAAGAGATAGTAGGGGTCTATACCAAGGTGACAGTGAATATATTGTTTGATAGAAGAAATAAGACCTAGTGTTTGACAGAGCAATAGGATGGCTATAGCTGCAATAACCTATTATACATTTCAAAATAACTAGAAGAGAATACTTCAAGTGTTTCTAGCATTAAAAAGGCAAATATTTAAGGTGATGGGTATTCCAATACACCAGTTTGATCTTTACAAATTATATGAATGTACTAAATTATCACATGTATCCTAAAATTATTAAAAGAATACAAATAAAGAAATAGATCTTGTGGAAAGAACAAAATCAAGAAATGCCAGAAGAACTAGAAAACTAATTGGAGTTTGGGTCATAAAGTAAAAAGATTTCTAGTAACCCACAATGTGAAATTAGATTCAATTAATTTAAGAAACATATGAGCCATATATGGTTTCTTATTGCTATTATTAATATTATTTTAAGGGTAGGAAACATAAGTTATCCTTATATCTTCACTTTCCTCTTTACCCAGTTTGGATTCCATGATCCATCAAAATATAAACTTCTACACACTCTTAACTATCTTGCTTTCTCTGGTTTTTGTCTACTTGCCTGGTAAAATTCCAAGTATGAATAAATTTGGTGGTTTATTGGATAAAAGAATGAATGAGTAGACATTTTTATCACTTTTTTCCATGTCTTAACTGAGGCAATAGCAGACTTTTTAAAAATGGTATCATGAGCCTTCAACAAATATGAAGATGAAATAGCAATTCAGAGATAGAAAAATGTATGAATTTAATACATTATGTCAATTGCTGAAACATTCAGGAAAAGCTTTAGGCATTTCTAACATACACTGTAAATTCTGTTCATTTGTGTGCCAAGTTATAAACCAAATCTTTCTTTTAAGTTGAGCATTGAGATAGTTTTTAAATCTCCCAAATGAAAAATACTGGCATTGACCAAAAAGTGACACCTGCTCTATACTCACACTTTATCAGTTCTATGTTAAATGTACATACACAGAATGTTAGAGTTATAAGAAATCTTCATGTTAATTTGGCAGAGGCAAAAATCAAAGCATAGACAGGGAAAACACGAAAGCTCAAACAGCAAATTAGTCACATAGCTAAACTTAAAACCCAGTACTGCTCATTTTAATTAAGTCCTCTTCTGGTTCATGCATTCATTTGCCAATTCAACATTTACTGTACAGCTACTATATTAAGCAATGGGAATGCAACAATGAAAAAAACTTCCAAAGAGCCGTGCCCTCATGAAACTTCCATGAAGAGGCAGAAAGATAATTAACATGATAAGTAGAGAAAATATAAGATAAATTACATATCTTTATGGAGAAAAAAATGAAGTAGTAAGAGGATATAAAGTTTTGGTAAGAGATTATATATATTTTTATTTGGTGCCAAGGTAGATTTCACCAAGGTGACTTCTAAATAAAGATATGAGCTAAAATGAGTAAGCAGCCATATAAATTTCTGGAGGAAAAATCATTCCAAACAGGGTGGAAAATAAATGCAGAGTACCTGAGACAAAAATGGAACCTAGTATGTTCCATAAGAAAGAGCAAGCTAAATGGCCGGGGCAGAGTAGATTTGGGGGAAAGAAGTCCAAGGTTCAATGATGACTTGGACAGACTGCATTATTGATCCCAATTTTCTAGCATTCCTGATCCATTATCTTTGCCACAGCCTTATTATACATTGACTATTCTTTCTTACCCTTTGACTTTGAACTTAGGCATTTGACTGGCTTTGGACAATTATACGCAGCTGTATGACTCTGCTGATCCCAACTGAACTAACTCATGCAAGAGCAGGTTGGCCAGAGATCTGTTTATCTAGAGTGGTCTTAGCTAATTAATCCAGCTTCCTTTGTAGAAGCAAATTTTTCTTACGACGAGTGGGCTATCCAAGCAGTTTTCTTCTCTCAGAGATGGCAGAAGCACTAAAGCGCAAATGGAAACACATGAGATTTCTTAAGGCCTAAGTTCAGAACTGAAATCATTTGCTTTTGCTCATGTGTAACTGGTCAAAACAAAAAGTAAGGACTCATCTAGCCAAGCTTCAACAGCTAACCTAAAGACAAATGAGCAAAAATGAATGATTTTCTTAAGCTACTAAGTTTTGTGGTGAGACATAACCAATATATAGATGTTATATGTTTTACTATGATTGAAATGAAAAATTACTGGAGTGTTTGATTGGGCTTTCCTTTTAACAGAATGACTCTTGCTACTGAATTGATAATAAACCAGTAAAAGCTAAATGTAGACACAGTCAAACTAGCTAGGAGGCGACAAATAATTCAGGAGTCGGAAGATAATGGTCTGATGATGGCAGCAGAGGAAGTAAATTTATTTTGATGATAGGACTGAGAATGTTTGCTGACAAACTGGATATAGGATTTGAGAGATAAAGAAGGATCAAAGGCATCACCAGGACTGCAGGCCTAAATAACTTGAAGAATGGAGTTGCCATGAAGGAAAATTAAAGAGGATTTGGTCATGGGGAAAGAGAGACAATAAATTTCCAGAAACTCAGATTAGAAGAAGTTAAATTGAAATCTTAGATTAGAGAAGCATTAAGATATAGATGGTTTTAAAGGCATGATACTGGATGAGATCATTTAGGAAGCAAACATAGAATATGTCCAAGAATTAAACCCTTGGGCATACCCACAGAGATGAGGGAGATGAAGAAGCAAGAGAAGAGACTGAGAAGGAGTGGAAAGTAGGAGGACAACAGTCAAGTGCAGGAAGCCAAGTAAAAAAAGAAACATGTTTCAAAAAGAAGAAAGTTTTCAACTGAAAGAGATATTGCAGATGGGTCAGTTAAGTGAGAACTGAGAAATCACCATTCATCTAGCAATATGGACTCCACGCATTATTAAGAAAAACTTTGGTGGCCTAGCGGAGGTAAAATAAAATAAATAAAGTTCATGAGATAATGGAAGAAGATACATTGGAGACTCTAGGTATAATTAATTGTTTAAAAATATTATGTAAAGTATCATTCTTTCTGCCACATAACACTTTTTTCAAAGCTAAATTAAGTCTTACTTTTTCCTTGAAGACTTTTTAGATTATTCCAACTTCTTCTGAGCTCCTACCATATTTCCATGTTGTCATACAATTTAGTACTGTATGTGTCAAAACTTTATATAGTTTTCTAATGGGTACTAAATTCTTTTTTTTTTTTTTTTTTTTTGAGTTGAGGTCACACTGTCACCCAAGCTAGAGAGCAGTGGTACACTCATGGCTCACCACTGGAACTCTTGAGCTAAGCTACACTCCTACCTCAGCTTCCTGCGTAGCTGGAACTGCAGGCATGCATTGCCACATCTACTTATTTATTTTTAATTTTTTTGTAGAGATGAGATCTTTCTGTTGCCCAGGCCAGTCTTGAATTCCTGGGCTTAAGCAACCCTCCTCCCTTATTCTCCCAAAGTGCTGGGATTACCGGCATGATCCACTGCGTCGTCAGGTTTTTAAATTATAGACAGTTTCACAGTTCTCAAACTGCACCAAAGTACCCTGGAGTACCACAGTGAACTCATAGGAACATTTTGGGATATTTTTACTTTTGAGAGACATACAGTGATATTTAATATCCTTTGCACACCAGGTAACCCAGTAGCTCAAGGTAGTTCACAGTTTCAATGACATAACATGCTAAACTCCTTCAATGATGTTGCATCTTAGAAAACCAAGTTTTCTACAACTGCTATGATAAAAAGCAAATGTCAAATGAAAATCGATGTAGTATAAAAAGTGAAGGTTGCAGCATTGTAAATGATTCTAATATTAGAGAGATTGTGCAGTACCTAAAAGATGCATATAGTCATTAGTAAGTTAGAATAAAATAAAAATATCTTTTTCCATTTTAGGTATTTTTTCAAGGAGTCAAAAATATGAATGTCATGCATGAAAACCAAATTTAATAAAAGCTTTCTGGATGAATTTCTCTTTCTAGTTACTAATCCTCACCTAGATAAGTGGTCTATCATCACTTGCTCTGCAACCATCTGTTTCTTTTTCTCTGCAGCCACAATTTCCTAAAAAATAAAATAAAATACATACAATTTCATTGCTCATACGGCAGAATAATACAATAGGTAACACAAAAGTTCTAAACCATAAATTAAACATCCCCCATTCCTTCTTAAATACTGATTACTTTTCATTAATTAACAAATTTAAATTTTCAATTAATTAATACATAAATACCATTTCGTTCCTAACAAGAAATGCACTTAAATTTTGGTAAAAATTATGGAGTCAGACTAACGGAAAGAGATTATGACATACCTCTTTTCTATTCCTCTCCTCAAGATATGTCCTGCAAAACTGAATTTGAATCATTCAATTTTACATTTTAAAAAAACTAAAACTAAGCAAAGCAAAAAAAAAAAAAAAAAATCTCACCATTGAAAGAATATTTTTTTTCTCTCTGCATCAATAATACTTGATCAGATATAAGGACAAGATGGCAATGCAACCGATCCGAGTGTGTGAGCCTCTGCATGGGTGAGTGTGCACAAGAAAGAATTTGCATGGGTGTGTGTGTGCAAGTGGGTGAGTAAATGTCCAACTGAGGGGGATAAAGGAACAAGTGCTCAGGGCTCCCCTGCAGAAGTAGCTGCCAGTTACTACTGTTCTGAATTCAGCGCCCCTTGAGTACAGGAATAACCACTATTCTTGGGGCAATTCTTGGGAAGAGACAGCAGAGATCAGCCACCTCTTGGTGCCTGACCCCTGGTCCCACACCACCACCTACGGCAACAGGTTGGGCACCGACAGTGGGGACTGTGGAGAAAGCACGAGAAAGAAATCTGAAGATGAGTCCCACTGGAGGAAAAGATGCAGGCCATTGCAATTTCCTCTGTCCTGGAACCCAGACAAAGATGTGCTTTAACTTGCTCATTACTTAGCAGCCTGAATGCTGAGACTGAGGGATAACTTCTGCACCTCTCTGGGATGATCATTGTTGGCACAGATAGGATACTCCAGGTGCATGTACCTGGAGAGACAGTGCTGAGGCAGAATTCCAGATGCCCCACCTTCCATACTGGACTATTTAGACAGGAGGATGGATGCAATCAGAGTGGGAGTCCTAGCAGCAGATGAGTAAGGGTGAGTCATGGACTGACTAGCCCTCTTCCCCAACAGTCCATTGGGTGTCTGACCCACGTGGATAGCAGCCTGATTGCCTGTGGAGAGGACTAAACACAGGCAGGTAGAGAGACTACAAAAAGTCCCCTCTGACCACAAGGAGAACAGGGAGGAGGATGTAGAGACTGGAGGCCACTCCCTGCCACAGTAATCCAAAAGTGGCAGTGCTTAGGACATGCCAGTAAAAGAGGAACCTGCAGTTCCACAAATGGTCACAAGAAAGAGATCAAGACTCACAAAAGGTTTATTTTATTTTATTCTATTCTATTTTTGGCTGGTTCTCTCTCTATATATATATATATATATTTGGGGGGGGTGTTCTGATTTGATTTGCTCCTTTTCCTCCCTCTTTTTCTGCTAATGGGTATAGCTGAGGGAGAGCTATACTCTTTTCTTATTTGTTTATCAGATTGTTTGCCTGCCTATTTGTTTTTCCTTTTCTTATTTTTTTTTCTTCATCTTCCTTTCTTCTCCCTTCTTTCTTTCTCTTACACCATTTTTGTTTCAGGGAGTATACATATACTTCCACCACATAGACATATAGTGAGGTGGTGAGAAGTGGGTACCAGGAGGCCCACACCCCAGTCAGCAAATATTGCAATCTACAGGTAGCCTCAGAACATTAGCTCCCCCCATTACACCATAATCAAATTTCAAAACCATAAAAAAAGCAGAGCTCCCCATCTCCAGTCTGACTTCAAAATTGATCAAAACCAGGGCTCTATCTATGGAATAGGGGGTTGAGCAAACAGAAGTGACAGCTAATCCCACTCTCACTGAGCAATGGATTTAAAGGGGGGAGAGAGGAAAATCAGATACATATGAAGAGGAATCAACAGAAAAACACACATACCCCAGACCCCTAGAAAGACAGCACCTAAGAACACAGACTCCAGAGCTCAAACTATGAAGAGCCGCAAGAACAACTTGTCTCAAACTGCTGATCCAGATATCAAGGTACTGATGGAAAGGACAAATATAAATGAAGAAAGGCAAGAAGAAAGAATGAAAGAGCTGATAACCGAGATGATCGTAATACAAAACAGAGTGAATAAAATAAATAACAAACTGACAAGCATGGAAAGCAAAATAAAGCAAGCAGAAGAAAGAACCTCAGATTCTGAATTGTACCCCACATCTTTAAAATAAAAAGAATCTCAGAGCTTGAAGACTGAAATATGGAACTAACTCAAACTATTAAAAATATAAAAAGGTAGCTTAAAAAGACAGAACAAATCCTCCAAGAGATGTGCAATTATATTAAGAGACTGAATTTATGCCTAATTGGCATACCTGAAGCAGAAAAAGAAACAGTAAACACCTTGAAACAAACATTCCATGAAGTTATCCAAGACAACTTCCCTCATCTCATCAGATATGCAATCATCCAAACACAAGAGATTCAGAGAATCCCTACAAGGCATCCAATGAGAAGAACAACTTCCAGACACATAGTAATTTGCCTACACAAAGTAGGTATAAAAGAAAAAATCCTAAAGGCAGGGAAAGAGAAAGTTCAGACTACCTATCAGGGAAGTCCAATTAGAATAGCAACAGATTTATCCACAGAAAAACTACAAGCCAGAAAAGACTGAGTTCAATACTCAGAGTACTCAAAGATAAACAATTCCAGCTGAAAATTTCCTACTCAGTTAAGCCAAGCTTCATCCGTGACAGAGAATTAAAATCCTTTCCAGGCAACCAATCCCTAAAAGATTATGCTGATTCCAGACCAGCTCTACAAGAGACACTTAAGAAAGTATTAAGAAAAGAAGAAAGAAAAAACAAAACAAACAAACAAAAGAAGACCATGCACTTCCCAAGAAAACAGGAAAACACCAAATTAACAGAGAATACATTGCAACTGGAAACTTGACAACACAAAAATACATCAACACAAAAGTTAAAAGAAAACAAACAAAAAAACTTTATAAAAACCTCATAACAGGGATAAACTCTCACATTTCAATAGTCAGCCTGAACATGAATGGACTAAATGCACCACTGAAAAGACAGAGAATGGTAAACTGGATTTAAAAAAAAAAAAACCAACAATATGCTGCCTCCAAGAAACACATCTCACTACAAAGGACACTCACAGACCAAAAGATAGAGAATGGAAAACAAACTTTCAGACACACAGAAAACAAAAAAAAAGGGAGGAGTCAAAATTTTAATATCAGACAAAACAACCTTCAAGCTATCAAAAGTTTAAAAATGTACAGAAAGATAGTACCTAATGATAAAATGTTCAATTCATCAACAGGAAATATCCATTCTAAATATATATGTACCCAATACAGAAGCATCACATAAAGCAACTACCAAGTAACCTGAAAAAGGATATTGATGTAAGCATTTTCATAACTGAGGACTTAAATACCCCAATAACAAAGCTAGATAGATGACTGAAGAAAAAAATCAATAAGGAGACCCAGAACATTAACTAGACACTTGAAGAAACTGACTTAATAGATACCTACAGAACACTCCACCCAGCAACCATAGAATATACATTCTACTCATCACCACATGGAACATTCTCCAAGATTGACCACACCCTTGGCCATAAATCAAGATAAACAAATACCATAAGATCGAAATACTACCACATATCTTCTAAGACCAGAGTGGTATAAAAATAAATATTTCCACAAACAAGACCCTCCCAAAACACACAAAGACATGGACACTAAACAGCACAATGGTGAACAACTCCTGAGTCAACACAGAAATTAAAAGATTCTTGAAAACAAATGAAAACTAAGACACATCTACCAAAATCTCTGGGATGCCATGAAAACAGCACTAAGAGGGGAATTCATATCTCTACAAACACACATCAAGAAAATAGAAAGATCATGAGTTAACAGCCTAACAAATCACCTAAGGGAGCTGGAAAGGCAAGACCACCAAAACCTTAACTTCAGCAGAAGAATCCAGATCACTAAAACAAAAGCCCAAATATGGGACATAGAAGACAAAAATATCATAGAAAACAAAATCAATGAAACAAAAAGCTGGTTCTTTGAAAGAATAAACAAGATTGATGTACCTCTAGCTAGACTGACCAAGAAAAAGAGAGAAAAATACCAAATAAACACAATCAGAAATGCAAAAGAGCAAATGACCCCAAAGAAATACAAAAGATTATCAGTGATTACTGTGCATACCTTGACCCCAAAGAAATACATAAGATTATCAGTGATTACTGTGCATACCTGTATAGAAAAAAACTCAAAAACCTAAATGAAATGGAGGACTTTCTGACATCACACAACCTCCCAAGGTTGAAACAAGAGGAAATTGAGACCCTAAATAGACCAGTAACCAGGAAATTGACTCCATCATAAACTACCTACAAAATAAAAGACCTGGACAGACAGTTTTCCGTCTGAATTCTACAAAACATACAAGGAGGAGCTCATACCAATCCTATTGAAAGTATTTCAGGCAATCAAGAAATACAGAACTCTCCCCAAAACATTTTATGATGCTAACATAACACTGATATCTAAACTCGGCAAAGACCTAACAAAGAAAGAGAACTATGAGCCAATATCCTTGATGAACATAGATGCAAAAATTCTCAAAAAGATTCTAGCAAATTGGATCAAACAACACATCTCAAAAATTATCCACCATGACCAAGTAGGCTTAATCCCCAGGATGCAGTGTGATTCAACATCCACAAGATCATAAATGTAATTAAATATATCAATGGATGTAAAAACAAGAACTACAGGATTATATCACTAGATGCAGAAAAAACTTGATACAATCCAACATCCATTCTTGAAACAAACCTTTAAACATCTAGGTATAGAGGAAACATACCTCAAAATAATAAAAGCCATCTACAATAAACCCACAGCCAACATATTACTAAAAGGACAGAAATTGTAAGCATTTCCCCTGAAAACCTGAACAAGACAAGGCTTCCCACTCTCACCCCTCCTGTTCAACATAGTGTTGGAATTCTTAGCTAGAGCAATCAGACAAGAGAAGGAAATCAGGGGAATAAAAACAGGAAAAGAGGAAGCTAAGCTATCCTTCTTTGCAGACAATATGAACCTATACCTGGAAACTCCAAGGTAATCTGTCAAAAACCTCCTTGCACTGATAAAGGACTTTGGCAAAGGCTCAGGGTATAAAATAAATGTGCAAAAGACAGTCACATTTTGATACACCAAAATAAACAGGCAGAGAACCAAATAAAAAGCACAATCCCATTCACAATAAATGAAGTACCTTGGCATCATCCTAACCAGAGAAGTGAAAGACCTTTACAATGAGAACTACAAAACACTGCTCAAAAAAATCTAAGAAGACACGGAAAAATATTCCATGTTCATGAATAGGAAGAATTTACACTGTTAAGATGTCCATCCTACCCAAGGCAATCTATAGATTCAATGCAATACCCATTAAATTACCAACATCATTCTTCTCAGACCTGGGAATGACAATACAGAAATTCATATGGAAACATAAACAATCACAAATAGCCAAAACAATTCTCAGCAAAAGAAACAAAGTTGGAGGTATCACACTCACAAACTTCAAACTTTATTATAAGGCTACAATAATCAAAACAGTCTGGTACTGGTACAAGAACAGGCATATAGACCAATGGAACAGGATAGGAATTCCAGAAGTGAAACCTCAATTTCTTAACTAACTCATCTTCAACAAAGTCTCCATCAGTAACCACTGAGGAGAGGAGAGCCTATTCAGTAAATGGTGCTGGGAAAACTGGCTGACCACCTGCAGAAGAATGAAACAGGACTCCTACCGATCACCATACACAAAAATCAATTCTAAATGAATCAAAGATCTAAATGTAAATCCTCAAACTATAAGACTCTTAGAAAATGCAGGAGACACCCTTAGGGAAATTGGAATAGGCAACCAATTCCTGATCAAAACCTCAAATGACCATGCCATAAGAGATAAGATAGAAAAGTGGGACCTCATCATACTGAAAAGCTTCTGCAAAACAAAATAAACCATCAAGAAAGCAGGGAGACATCCCACAGAATGGGAAAAATATCTGCCAACTGTATATCTGACAAAGGACTAACAATCAGGTCCTAAAAATAAATCAAACGTGCCAAAGTGGGGAAAAACAGCTCCGTTAAGAAGTGGGCAAAAGATATGAATAGACATGTCTCAAAAGAAGACATAGGAACAGCCAATAGGCACATGAAAAAATGCTCAGTCTCACTAATCATCAGGAAAATGTAAATCAAAAGCACACTGAAAAACCACATAACACCAGTAAGAATGGACATTATTAATAAAACAAAAAACATGCTGGTGAGGATGCAGTGAAAAGGGAATGCTTCTACACTGCTGGTTGGAGTGCAAACTACATAAACCTATGTTGAAAACAGTGTGGTGATTTCTAAAAGAATTAGAAATTGACCTTCCATATGACCTAGCAATCCCCCTTCTGGGAATATACCCAGAGGAACTCAAATCATTCTACAAAAAAGGTACCTGTGCATGCAAGTTTATTGCAACACTATTCACAATAGCAGTGACATGGAACCAACTGTGCTGCCCATCAAAAGTAGACAGGATTTTTAAAGTGTGGTCATCTACAGGGTTAAATATTATGCAGTCATAAAGAAGGAAAAAACTATGGACTTCACAGCAACTTGAATGGAATTAGAATCTATCATACTAAGTGATCTATCACAGAAACAAAGAACTGAGTACCATATGTTCTCACTCATAAGAGGACCTTGAACACCTATCATAACACTACAAAAAAGGGATTGGCTGTAGCAGGACACTGCCAGGGGAGGTAGGGAGAGGTGGAAAATATGACATAATTAAATGTGCATGATCCCAATCCAGGCAAAGTGAGGTTCAAAGGGAGGCCCAAACTTCACCTGTATGTAGACCATTTATGTACTTAATCTTGACTTGTACTCTCACATCTTTAAAATAAATTAGAAAAAAAATTTTTAAAAGAAAAAATAATAATCAACTTTCCTCAATTACTGATTTGATTAAACTGTCTTTATATTATTTTTCATTTTTTCCAACTCATCTAAAAGTATTTTTTACCACTTTTTAGGTTATATCAAATTGAAAGATTTGTAATCATTTAATTTCAAGTAAATTATTATGCAACTATAATCATTAAATGCTTATTCTGAGTGACAGATATGAGGTTAAAAACTTAAGAAATCAAAATAAACCTTGTTCTATTTTTAGAATCTAAAGTAGTGTCATCCTTATTGATCATTCCCATAAATGGAATCAAGTAAGATAATGTTGTTTAAGTTAGAGGCTTTGTTACCTTGGAGAGAATGCTTTATTTGAAACTGACACAAAATGTCAAATAAGAATATCTAAAGGCATACCATAAAAATAATAAGTAAAAGCTTGTAAGAAACCTGAAAAGTTGAACACAATTATTTGAATGTTAGCCTACATTAGATTTAGTATTTTGTTGTTGTTGTTGTTGTTGTTGATTGGTAGAAATTTAAGATGTTCAGTTTGTACATCCAAATATGTCCCATAAAAAGTTTACATCTTCAATACCTCTCATGTTTCTCTCTAAGCTCATAACGCTTTATCAGATTTTTACTTAGCCATAAATTTAAAATAGCAATTAATAAGTTTGTAAAAAGTGCAACCTACAGGTCAAGCAAGGTATTTTTTTATAATATCTAAGGGTGATTCAGAAAGTGGACAAAGACTAAAACATGAAAATTTTATACAGGGTAGCTCCATATTAGCCAGAACATAGATGTAAAACCTAGATGCAAACCAAAGAGGGAAGATTAGTGAATATCATAGAGCCCATGCAGAAAGCCCCCTTGAGTGTTGAAGTTTATGATGGCTTATACTTTGTAGGAGAGGTTGGAACCACCCTCAGATACACTGATTTAGGTCTGTGCAAACACAATGCCGATTAGAAGCAGAAGTCACACTTATGCAAAGAATCTGTCAACACTGAAAAATGACAAAAAAAGAGAAGCCTAGACATGTTGGACATGAACACCATAAGTTCACTGCTTCTATTGTTCCTTTAAGTAGCTTAAAAGTAAATAAATTTCTACCTACATTTTTAAAGAGAAACTGGTGCTGATTTCAGATGCCCTGAAAGCTTACTCATATAAACACTTCCTATAAATGAGTGCTACCACTATATAGTAAAACTTACTTGATGATAAATTTTGATACTTTGCCACTAATAATATAACTGTAAGGAAAAGAAATCCACTAATATACAGATGGCTTTGAATTATATCAAGAACAATACCTAGTAAATCTTAAATATTGGTGATTTCCATTCCAAGTATAACTTTAGGAGTATATCAAATAAGCCTTATTTAGGACACTATCTTGCCTCACAGTAGCTTTTTTTTTTTTTAAGATCATCCTGGTAATACTCCTTATTCTACTAAGTATAAATATCTAAAAAATAATAGGCATAGAAAATAATATGTGTGGTGTTAATAAAAGAAATATGACAACTTTGCAACATAGAACATCCACAGAAAATCAGTACACCCAGTCTAAAAATTAATTGCACACTGCTATCAATTCAGAACATAATTGATTTTGTATTATTTTTAACTCAAATAAAATATATATCGAATTTCCACTCAATGATAATAATAATGTAACTAGCTAAATTCTTGTTGCTTTTACTATTTAGACTATCTGAGCCAGAGTTTCTCCAATTTGTAAGCCACAAGAGTCATATTTTATCAATCTGTTACAGGTATGTCTAAAATATTAATCATCCAGGAGTGTCTGGGGTAGCCAGTGAACATCAACTTCCAGTAGCTTGGTCCCTTTACCCCAAGACGTTACAGAAATGTTATAGGTATCTATTTGTACCAGAACTGGCCTAAGCAATACCTACCAACCTAATTGATTTTGTAAGAGACATAACTTAAAGTTAACATTGAGAATCTAAAATTTTGCTTCACTTTTCCTAAAGATAAAGTTACTTTATTTCTGACTTTTTTCTTAACTGGCCTAAATTTCTCTAGTGATAGTAGCTTATGCCTTTCAAAAAAATAACCAGGCTACTTGTGAGGTGGAAGGGAAGATGCCAAATAAGCCCACTGACATGAGTAGTAGCCAATTACTATTTTAAACAGTGTTAACTAAATTTTTACAAATTCTCAAAGACAAATTTTCCACAGAATATATTACAAACACAAGCCAATCATTTATAAAAAAAAAAAGAGGACTCAATTTCATATTAATGAATATTCACCCTCAGTCTGAATTTGACTGCTGCAATTATTTATTCAATTATAAGTCTATAAAATCTTGGAAGGCAAATCATCTTAATGGTGGATCAAATAAGTAAAAAGTCTGATAACTTACTGCATCCAATTTTCTTGCACTCTGTTGTGTATTATAAGGGTTTTCTGCATAACCTTGCTGTAAGAGGGCTTTCCTATCCAGCGTTGTAATGTCATCCGTGTTGGCTTCTTCACCTTTTAGACACTATGCATAAAAGAATAAACCACCAGACACATATTTAGAATATTTTTTAACAAAATAAAGGAATAAATAACCACTGAATATGTCAGTGATTATTTGTATAGGGGTTAAGGATACTAACTCTGACAATCATATTGCTATGTTTGAATCCAGCTCCCATTTTCCAGCTAGATGACCAGTTTACTGATTAAATGGAAACTAATAGTAATTTTTTAAAAAGAATTAAAACATCAAAAAGAAGAATTAAGACATAATACATGTCTAGCACTTATAAAAAGTACCTGGCCCAGTCAGCATTAAATAAAAGATAGCTACTATTATAACTACTATTATCCATGATGAGTCTTTATAAAATTAACAAATGTGAGCATGTCTACTCCATTAGAAAATTAAATTCAGAAGTAAAGTACCAAAATATGGGTGTAATCTTTGAGGTAAAGTATTATTTCGATACTAAAGAGATAAACACCATTTTTCCTTAAATATGAGATGTGCCTATAATTCCTTAACAAGAAAGAACAACCTCAATAGGATGGCAACTTGTCAAAAACATAATAGATTGCAACCATTCTCCCCCCAGGGTTTATTCTTACTCTAGGTCTTCCTTGAAAGATCATACTACATCTTCATACTCTGCTCTGTCTTCATGACCTTGGATTGCTATATAAGATGTTATTACATACTTGTTTATGATTTATTACCTCCCTCTCCTAATGTAAGTTCCATGATAGTAGAAACCTTGTTTGTCATTTTTATTTAAAAATATATAAGGGCCAGGCATGGTAGTTCATGTCTGTAATGCCAGCACTTTGGAAGGCTGAGTTGAGAGGATTACTTGAGCAGCAGTTTGAGACCAGCCTGGGCAACACAGCAAGACCTCATGGCAATCAATCAATCAATCAATAAAATAAAATAATTATCTGGGTATGGTAACACATGTTATAGTCCCAGCTACTTGAGAGGCTGAGGTGGAAGGATCTCCTGAGTTCAGGAGGTAGAGGCTGCAATGAGCCATGATTGTGCCACTGCATTCCAGCCTGGGCAATAGAGTGAGACCCTGATTTTATATGTATTATATACACACACACAAATTTACATTTTTGGTAGCAAAACAATTTGAAAATTAGACATCATCTTTTTATACTGGGTAGAAGGAAAACTCAGTAATGAAATTTGCCATTGGAATTGCTATGATTGGCATATTTGTCCCCTCCAAATCTAATGTTGAAATTGATCCCCCATGTTGGAGTTGGGGTCTAATAGGAGGTGTTTAGGACATGGAGACAGACACCTCATGAATAGATTAATGCCCTCCCTCAGGAGTGAGCGAGTTCTCACTCTGTTAGTTGCCAAGAGAGCTTGTTGTTAAAAAGAGCCTGGCACCTACCCCCTTTCTCTTTGCTTCCTCCCTCTCCATGTGACTTCTGCACATGCTGGCTCCACTTCGCCTTCTGCTATGTGTAGAAGCAACCTGAGGTCCTTACAGATGCCCAGTCTTGAACTTTCTAGCCACCAGAATCATGAGCCAAATAAACCTTTTTTTTAATAATGTACATAGCCTCAGGTATTTTTGTTTGTTTTCTGGGGGTTTTTTAAAGCAGGATTTATTAAGAGGACAGAAAAGCTCCCACAGTGAGAAGGGACCTGAGGGGGTTGCCCAGGTATTTTTTTATAACAACACAAAATGAACTAAAACAAGAATCAAGCAGAGTCCAACTTCTTCATTACTGTTCAACTGATTATCACTTGACTCATGTATCAGCCTGATTAGTTAGTAGCTAAGGTCTTTCATTATTGACCTGGACCCTAAATATATCTAACCTTAGCTTTTCTTTATCAGTAAAGATAAACAATTTTTATATTGTTCTCTGTTTTAAAGAGGGGCTTACATTTCTGATATCAGGGACTTCTATTTTCAGAAATTACTATTACAGTGTTAATTCATGTAACCATAATAGAATTTACTAATCCATTTATGCAGCTGTGTTGATTCTCATGATGATATACATATAAAAAGACATTAAGTTCTTTGAACCCCTTATGTACAAGATTGTTATACTAGAAGCTACATAGAATCTATCTAAAATTTTTCAATAGAAGTTATTATGTAAGACTACTAAAAAATGTTAAACTTAATAGTTTCACATTTTTAACGCAGAGTTAAAAAATCAAAAAGGCAAGCCGGGCGTAGTGGCTCATGCCTATAATCCCAGGACTTTGGGAGGCAGAAGTGAATGGATTGCCTGAGTCCAGGGGTTCGAGACCAGTTTGGGCAACTTGGTAAGACCTTGTCTCTACAATAAATCAAAAAATTAGCTGGGTGTGGTAGCACATGCCTGTGGTTCCAGCTACTTGGAAGGCTGAGTAGAAGGAGTACCTGAGTCCAGCAGGTCGAGGCTGTGGTGGCCATGAGTGTGCCACCGCACCCTAGCCTTGGCAACAGAGTGAGATTCTGACTCAATAACAACAAAAAAAAAAAATCAAAAAGGTAAAACAGCATCTTTTCCAGCAGAAAATATGTACATATTGACTTTTATAAAATTCTTTATTAATATTAAATATTTACTAGTTATATGGAAAGATTTGCAAATAAAATTTGTTCCTCTCTTAAATCAAAAGCCAACAAATGTCATTATTTGAATTTGCATTTAAGGAAATAAAAGCTTTACTTTCAAACTATTTTGGGCCAAGCAAAGTGGCTCACACCTGTAATCCCAGCACTTTGGGAGGTCAAGACAAGAGGACTATTTGAGCCTAGGAGTTCAAGACCAGCCTAGGGAACATAGTGAGACCTCTTCTTTACAAAAAAATCAAAAATTAGCCAGCTGTGTTGGTGCACGCCTGTAATCCCAGCTTTTGGGGAGTCTGAGTGGGGAAGATTGCTTGAGTCCAGGATTCTAAGGCTGCAATAAGCTATGATTGTGCAATTGCACTCCAGTCTGGGGTGACAGAGTGAGAGTCTAACTCAAATATATATATATATATTTTTTTTGAGCCATTTTGCTGCTACCCAATAAAGCATGTGCTTACAAAACCTTCTATTTTCCCAACATCTCTACAGTGATCTAAATATCAATGGTTATCCTGCAAATAATACATAGCCAGATGCTAAATGGTTGTGAAATGTATCTTGCCTAGTATTAGAAATACCAGATTATCATATTTATGTGTATAGACTTGGGTTTGAAAAAGTGTTTTTAAGATAAAGAACACCAAATAATTTCATTAATTATGTTATTCTTTCAGCTAACCACTATGTGATTTATTTAGTTCTAAACAGTCCTACGTGGATTTGTAAAAAAAATAGCTGACATGCCGCACCTACTTATAAATTTATCATTCTTTTTGCCTGTAAGAAAAGGCTAAGCAAATACAGCCATCAAATTTCCCTGAAAATATGTTATTCTTTTTTTTTTAAGTGAGAAAGCAGGATTTATTGAGAGGACAGAAAAGCTCCCACAGTGGGAGGGGACCCGAGGGGGTTGCCCAAAAATGTGTTATTCTTATAAAAACTTCACAGAATTAAGAATTAATTCCAAGGGTTCTCATCCTTATGGCCAGTAGAATCATAAACTATGTTTCCTAACTATTGGTCCCCAAAATCAAGATTGACTTCTCCTGTATGCTTATGAAAGTCATTAAATTTATGTTTAATTTACTCTAATATTCATAAATGGTAAATTTACACTTAATTAATATTAAATAAAAGCATAACAATTGCAACAATTTGTGATGTTAAAAAACATTTCCCATAATGAGGCAAAAGACAATCATGAAGTGATGACAGTTTTTGATTATAGGATCACTGCAAAGTCTAAAAACACTTTTCAACATAAAAATGTAGACTGTGAGACCAGCTGAATTTAAGACAGCAACATCAAAAACACATATACATATATATATACACAGAGAAAGTATGCCAAAAAATATATATACACATTTTAAGAAAGAAAAAACTGTATTAAAATTGCAATACTCAATATATGCTGACAACAAAAGAATACAAGTCACATTGGACATATGCAATTGCAAGAGGTACTCAAAGTGGTTACCATCAGCATCCAGACACTTCTGATTATGGTGAACTACTACAGGACTTGCTGTGAGAGGCCTCCCAGATCTTCCCTTGTGCACATCATGCACAGTAACATGTGTCTCAAACTTATCACGAATGCATGCAGTTGTTAGGTGTGTAGGGGCTCAGCTGGATACTCACACTTCCTTTGTCGTTCTTCCACAACATTCTTGAATTTTTAAATACCACTTCAAAATGATCTTGCATGCCTCAAATGACAACTGAGCTTCCACCATTTTCTTTGACTGTCCTGCTAGTCACATGGTGATGCTAGCATTCACTTGATTAACACCATATTTTGAGCAAATATCATACTACACATTGCTACTGTAATTCAATTCAACTTTGAAAATTAATATATAGATAATATCAATTCTTTCAATTCAACTTCGAAAGTAATTCATAGATAATATCTCTTAAAATGTGTATACATTTTTTTGGCACTGTGGATATAGATATAATTTCATCTTACTTCCAATCCCAAGGCAAGTAAAAAACTTCTGAAAGATGACTAGGCCATATGGCTAGAGTTTTTGTGCCTAAAAACAATGATAATAACCTTTTAAATTTATTATGAAGAATAGATGTTAATGTCATATTATACTTATGACTAACAGAAGGACACATTAGACAAGAAGATATTTTATAATATGTAGTTTTCTTTAAATTTCATTAGAATTTTATAAAGACTCATATATTACCTTTTCATCTATCTTGTTTCTTAGAGATTGTTGATGTGTGATATTTGATTTTGTTTTTCTTGAATTTCTCTGACTATACTGTTTATATCCCTCTTTCATTTCAGTCTCATATTGCTGATATTTTAGTTTATATTTGTGTGTTGGTGCTGGCAAGTTTTCAGGTATTATGTTCTGCTCCTATAGATAAAAAGAAAAGCATGTAAATCACCAGAAAAAAAAATCAAAATAATTTTTAATTTTCCCCATCAGCATTAACAGGTTTATCATTTATGTCTTAAAAACAGACCAATGTAATCATATGTTCTAAACAGATATATTTATATATCCAAACAGATACATTTATATCTGTTTATATTATAGATATTATATATTTATATTATTTAAAACTTCACTTGGTACAGCATCATTGATCAATCAGAGCAAACAGAACTGCTCAGAATGAGTACTGGCCATAAATACCAGCAAGTCTGTACCTTGTTTCCCAATTGAAGATCAGTTCTGGTTCTAATAGAGCTTAAGAGTTTTAGATAGGCTTTTTTTCCTGCCCCAGAAGAATTTCATACTTAATCATTTTTTCCAGAATAGTCATAGAGAATGGAAATCACTAATCCTGAGAAGCATTGGTTGACATTTCTAGAATAGTAAGATATTCTGCCTTTGAAACATTTCCATGGGAGTTGAGAGATAATGGAGCCAGTGGATAGAGTACTAAGAAAATACAATGACATACACATTGAACCAGGAAGGGAGAGACATTCCAAATGGAATACACACACACACACACACACACACACACACACACACACAGACAATTGAACCCTTGGAAAGTATTGAGAATACTTAAGTCTAATCCAGAGGAGAAGGATGAATCAAAGCTTCAGAATATAAACTGTAGCAAGATATTATTACTGCAATTTTCCAAAACAACACTGAAGAGAACATGAATAGAGCCAACTATAGGAAAAAGACTAAAGAGGACAGAAAACTCTACTTGTGTAAAACTAGTCAGAAGCTATATTCATAATGTTACATAAAACACTAGATGTGTTTGAAGTATAAACATGTCCCAAGGAGACACCTTGGAATGAGCATAACTACTTCTTAATCCATAGTATTCTAGTAGACTAAAGTATAAATCAGTTTCCAAGAGACCAATCTTATACTGTTAAACTAGCACAATCCAATCTAATATTTTGCCATATTTTAAAAATTCCTGGATTTCATATTAGGATATACCTGTACTTTACCAATGTCATATGAAAAAATTTTAATACCATTTCTCTGTGTGAAAAAAACATAAAACAAAGTAAAACTATTCCACTAATATTATTGCTTGAGATTTTAATATAAAAAATATTTAAATTTGACAAATCATAGACCGAACATAATAAAAATCTCTAGATTAAATAGAGTGCCGACTTAAGTGCCTGGCTGGGCACTGGCAGCAGGAGATGCGGAGGGAGCCCAGAGGCAGAGTCCCACTGAAGAGGACAAGAGAGGCACCCCACCACCATCTTGAAGGCAGGGCAGGAAAGTGCTCTGACTTGTGCACCATGGAGCAACAGACCCGATCTCTGTGACTGGTGGATCAACTACTCAGGGAATGATTGTGACCCAGGGGGAATATGCTGAAAGACAAAATTCAGAGGGACTTGGTGAGTGCTGAGTCTCAGGGTCTCCATCCCCTACCCTGATCCAGCTGTAGGACAAAGGGTGTGGCCAAAAAAGGATGAGGAAGAACTCCAAAGAGATCAGTGGTAAGTCCAGGGCTGACCCAAACTCCCTCCTCCCCAGCAATTCTCTTAATATCAGACTCACACAACTGGGCCATGACTGAGAAGGACAAACCCAGGCAGAGCCTGGATGTCAGTCACAACAGAAGAACTCCATTCCAGGATTGGCCTGGTTGGGGCACCCCCCAGCAAGTACATACCTGGGGAAGACACAATCCCACACCTGAGCATATGAGAATGGAAGGGGAGGACTGCAGACCCACCCACCTCCACTGCCCCTCCTCTTTCCCTGCTCTGGACACTGGAGAGAAAGTGAAAAAGTGGAAGCTCTGCAGGAGAGACCAGACTAGAGGAACAATTGCAGAGCTTGCCACAAGAGGACAGGTTTTTTTTTAATTTTTAATTTTTTTAACTTTTTAAAATGTTTTGCCTGTTTGTATGTTAGTTCATCTATTTTTTTAACTATTTCTCCTTTATGCATGAATGTGTATATGAGGGTTTGATCTGCATCTCCCCCATTTTTTTCTTTTCTTTTTCTGTTTCTTCTTTTGTTTGTTGTCTTCTGTTTATGTGTGTATGTGAATGACTGAGTGTTCATCTTTCAGTTTTGTTATTGTTGTTGGTTTGTTTTTGCTCTTTTGTTCTTTTGTTTATTTTTATTTATTTATTTTTTGGTTTAAGGTGTGTGTAAAGATATCTGTGAGGGCTCAATCTGAATTCCTTTTTTTTTCCCCAGACTTTCTGTTTTTCTTCTCCATTCACTTTGTGCTAGGTGTGTGTGTTTGTATGTTTAGTTTTCTTGGTTTTGTTGTTGTTGTTTGTTTTGTTTCACTATACTGTTATTCCAGTTTGTTCTGGGGTGTGTGTGTGCGTGTGTGTGTGTGTGTGCATGTATGTTCAACTGTTTTTTGTGTTGGTTTCTGCTTTCATTGCTCTGTGTTGTTTTTTCTATTTCTTTCCTTCTTCTTTTCTTTTTTTAATTCTTGTCCATCTTATTTCATTCTATTTTTCTCTGTGCTCCTCATTGCTGTAACTGTATCTTGGACTCAGGGGTTACACACATGTACCCACTGCATCGTCATATAGAGTGGTGATGGGGAGTGGGTCTTAGGGAACACATACCACAATCAGCAAACATTGTAATTTGCAAGTAGTTTCTGAATCGTAGTGGCCCATTCCCTACCTTATTTGACTTTCAAAAACTGCAAGAGACAGCAAAACTTCCCACCCACAGTCCTATTTCAAAATAGAAAAAATCCAGAGCCCAGATCAGGGAAGAATAGAGGGCTGAACAAACATCAGAAGGGAAACTCTCTCCCACTGACATTGAATAACAGAACTAAAGAAAAAAAAAAAAAAACAAGAAATCTGCAACAAATGAGAAAAAAACCAAAGGAAGACCACAGACAATTTCAAGTGTAACAAAGAAAAAAATCCTGAAAAATTAGGCCGTGGAGCCCAACCAATGGAAGTCACCAACAACTGGCCCCAGATATGACAAGGATTAGGGAATGAACAGAAAGAGTGAATAATAAGAAAGACAAGATGCAACATTGAAAGAACTTGTAACAGAGATTTTGGCAATAAAAAATTTCATCCAGGAAATAAATAACAAGATGACAAGCATGGAAAACAGAATTAATCTAGTTGAAGGAAAAAATCTGAGAACTTGAAGATCAGAACATGGAAATAACCTGATCCATAAAAAACATAGAGAGAACACTTAGGAAGAAAGAGCAAAGCCTACAAGAGATATGTGATTATATCAAGAGACCGAACCTATGCCTGACTGGTATCCCAGAAGAAGAAAGGAAAATGGAGAACAACTTGGAGCAAGTATTTTAGGAGGTAATCCAAGAAAACTTTCCCCATTTCACCAGAGATGTGACCAGCCAAGCACAAGAGATACAGAGAACAGCAACACGACATCAAATGAGAAGACCAACCCCTGGACACATAGTAATTCACCTACACAAAGTAGGCAGAAAAGAAAAAATCCTAAAGGCAGAAAGAGAAAAAGATCAGACTACCTACTGGAGAAAAACCAATCAGAATAGCAGCAGACTTATCAGCAGAAACACTACAAGCCAGAAGGGACTGGAGTCCAATATTCAAAGTCCTCAGAGATAAACAATTTCAACCAAGAATCACCTATCCAGTCAAGCTCAAATTCATCAGTGATGGAGAATTAAAATCCCCCACAGACATCCAATCCCTAAGAGATTATGCAGCTTTCAGATCAACTCTACAGGAGACTTATAAAAGTATTAAGTGCAGAAGAAAGAAAATAAAAGAAGGACCACATGCTTCCCAAGAGAATGGCAGAGCACAGAATCAACAGAGAATACAGCACAACAAGAAACTTGAAAATAAACATACATCAACCCCAAAGCCAAAAGAAAACAAGCAAACAAAGAAAAAAACTTCATAAGAACCACATGAAAGAGATAACTAATCACATTTCAATAATCAGCCTGAATGTGAATGGACTAAATGCACCACTGAAAAGACACAGACTGACCAACTGGATAAGAAACCATGATCCAATTATTTGCTGCATCCAGGAAACTCATCTCACCACAAAGGATGCACACAGAATCAAAGTTAAAGGATGGAAAATGAGTTTCCTGGCAAATGGATCACAAAATAAGGCAGGAGTCTTGATCTTAATATCAGACAAAACAACCTTTAAGCATTCAAAAATTTTAAAAGATACAAAAGGACACTACATAATGATAAAAGGTTCAATCCATCCACAAGATATATCCATCCTAAACATATATGCACCCAACACAGGAGTGCCAGTATTTATAAAGCAACTACTAAGTAAACTAAAAAAAGATATTGACTCTAACA
>CAUYQG010234963.1:0-43942 GCA_963574415.1 Tarsius wallacei | reverse complement strand
TTTCCCAGCACCATTTACTGAGTAAGTTTTTCTCTCCCCAGTGGTTATTAGTGGAGGTTTTGTCAAGGATGAGTTGGTTGAGAAATTGAAGTTTTGCTTCTGGATCTCTAATCTGTTCCATTGGTATATATGCCTGTTCTTGTACCAATATCAGGCCATTTTGAATATTGTAGCCTTATAATAAAGTTTAAAGTCTGCAAGTTTTGTTTCTTTTGCTGAGGATTGTTTTGGCTATTCATGGTTGTTTATGTTTCCATATGAATGACTGTATTATTGTTTCTTTTATCAGAAATATAACAGAAAACAAAGGAAATGCATGGACAATATTAAATAGATGTAGGACAGGCTTATTACTAAATGGTCTGTTTTCCACAAAGCAAAACTTTTATTTCCATTTCTCATTCTCACCTCTCTCTGAAGACCCTTGATTCCTACTTGTCCCACTGGTCACTTCGATCTTTCAGCAGTTGGCAAGTATATATTTCTAAAAATATTCCTTGATTTTTATCTATCCCTTTTCTACTTCTTATTTTCCAACCATAGAAAAACCTGGTAGTCAAAAATCTTATAAGTCATGTTATCCAAGTGGTTATCTTTGTGCTCGTGCTGTCCTGTGATATTCTTATGTCAAAGACTGCTTGGAATAAAACCACTACCAATTGAAATTTGGAGAAGTTTTCATCAAGTAAAGGTAATACTATGATGGCAGTTTTTGCCATACAAAAAAAATGGTTTAAAAAAAATCCCGGGCATGTTTAGCTCTTTAAAGAGCATAATAGGCTGGAGAGAGACTTAGTGGAACTCCAAAAAAGCAGGTCCAGGGCCAATGGGAGGAGGATCCAGAGAGACAGATGTCAGTGAACATAAAGAAAGTTCGACTTACAGTTAGGGCTGAAAAATGTATCCATTCATTGAGAATTCCACTCTGTGTCACAGTAAGGGTTAGGAACAAAGAGAGGGGTGTGGCATGTGTTATGTCCAGACAGATCTACACTCCCATGCTGGGTGAGAGGTCAGGCCAGAGGGATCCCATGTTCCTTCCAGCCAGAGCACTTGCCCCACAAAGCGTTATTTGGTGCGTGGTCAGGTCCACAATTGCCCATATGTAGCTCAGAAATTCCTGTTGTATATCTTCAATGAATCCATCAGAACTAGTTGAATGTATTCAATCATGAAAAGTTTGGAAGAAATGGTAACCACTGTAGATTCCACCAGGGTAATAAGGGCTTAGCACTGATAATTACCTCTTTTGTATCCACGTGGACTGGACATTTCTCTCTTTCTCTCCTTGGAGGCTCCACCTGACGAGCGCCAGGTTACCTTCAAGCCAGACTTCCGCCCTGAGCCTCCACCTCAGCGACTTCCCCTGTCCTCCTCCACCCCCAGCCTTTCACCTCTGCACTGTGAGCACTGTCCAAGAGCGGGCCTAGCTCTGGGATCCACCCACTATCTACCCACTCAGGCCGTTGTATACCTTCCTTGCCAACTCACCCATCTCCTGTGTCCTCTTGTTTCTCATCCACTGGGTCTCTGGACCCCCTTCCACGGCAAGCCAGCTTTCTACATGGGAATGGCAAACAGATCTTCAGGGATCATCTCCAGTGACTCCTGAATGTTGCAGGGAGGAAAATTCTGGAGGATTGTGCCAGTGTTTCCTGGGATGTGTCCTTGCCGTCAGGTACATTTCTCTCTGGGATCCTCAGACACTAGAATGCATTCATCAAGGTCTCTATGAGAACACATTCAGCCTCAAGAGTGAGAAACAGATAAAAGAAGGAAAGGAAGTATTTATTCTTTTTTTTTTTTTAGTTGAAGTCTCACTTTGTCACCCAGGCTGAAGTGCTGTGGCACGCTCACGGTCACCACAGCCTCAACCTGCTGGGCTCAGGTGATCCTTCCGCCTTAGCCTTCCAGGTAACTAGAACCACAGGCATGTGCCACCACCCTCGGCTCATTTTTTGGGTTTAGTGTAGAGACGAGGTCTCACCAAGTTGCCCAGGCTGATCTCGAACCTGTGGGCTCAGGCAATCCTCTAGCCTCTGCCTCCCAAAGTCCTGGGATTACAGGTGTGAGCCGCTGCGCCTGGCAAAATGTTTATTCTTAAAACTCTTTATGAATTAAATAAAGAAAAAACTCACATAGTAATCATGCTTTCAGTTCCAGAAAATTTGAATTTTAAGAAAAGAGGATAAGACTAGGTATTATATAATCTAATTTTGGCTCATTTTTCTCCAAAGGATTCTCCCTCTAAGAATGTTATTTTGGGTGCTATTTTTTCTCAATATCATCCATAAAGACGTGGCTTTCTAAGGATCTTCCCAGCACCTGTCCATGGGCACGCATCTGACAAAGGCCGGATAGGTTGTCCAGCAGAGACTGCTCAATAAACACCAAATCAGAAGGAAAAAAAGTGTCTCTAAGTCTCTCATGAAGAGAGAGTAGCTGATTTCTGTTCTAGAAAGGCAGAAACTTGGGGAACTTTTTAAAAATGAAAAGCTCCATCAAGGGAACTGAAATTCAGACTATAAGAAAAGAAACCTACGGCCGGGCTCAGTGGCTCAGCCTATAATCCCAGCACCTTGGGAGGCCGAGGCGAGTGGATTGCCTAAGCCTGAGGGTTCGAGACCAGCCTGGACAACCTGGCAAGACCTTGTCTCTACAATAAGTAAATCAATAAATTAGCCAGGCAAGGTAGTATGTGCCTGTAGTTCTGGCTACTTGGAAGATTGAAACAGAAGGATCACCGGAGCCTAGCAGGTCAGTGCTGGGGTGGCCATGAGCATGTCACTGCATTCCAGCCTGGGCAACAGAATGAGACTCCAACTCAAAAAAGAAAAGTAAAAGAAAAGAAACCTAATTTGGAAACGCTTTCTTGTGAAATACCTTTTCCTGCCCAGAGGCATGCATGGGTATACTAAAGTTTTCCTCAGAAGTATCTGTTCCTTCCACCTTTTCCTCCTCCTCCCTCTTCCTTCTCCTTTCTCTGCCCTCTCCTCCACTTCTTCCTTATTAGTTTTTAAAGTTTTTTGCTCCTTAAAAAATTACTTTTTTAAAAAACGTATCTACACATGCAATTGCACATAATACAAAAATGCTTGACTTTTTGTCCTTGTGGGTTTTTTTTGTTTTGTTGTGTTTCTGACTTGACTTCCTTTCTCCTTTTCTTCCTCTCTTCCTCCTCTCTGCAGATGAAATAGTGGTTTCTCCTAAAGAGGCCCACATCCTCATCCCCAGAACTTGTGTTGTGATCTTACACGACAAAAGGGACTTTGTAGGAGTGATTAAATTGAGGACTTGGAGGTGGGGAGATGATCTCGGACCATTCAAGTGTGTTCAATGTCATCACCAGGGTCTTAATCAAAGGAAAGCAGGACGTGGTCAGAGGAAATGTGGCGGTATAAGAGGACAGAGAGAAGGCGCCCATGGTGGGCTTTGAAGATGGAGGAAGAGGCCATGAGCCAAGGCATGTGAGCAGCCTAAGAGCCTGGAGAAAGCAGAGATACAATTCTGCCCAGAGCCTACAGAAAGAACTCAGCCCTGCAGATTCATCTTAGACTTCTGACCTGCAGAAGGAAGAGCATAAATCTGTGTCATGTTAAGCCACTAAGTTTGCAATGATCTGTGACAGCAACCATAAGAGACCTTCTCCCCAAGTCACACCCTCCCTTGCCCAATAAACCGCGGGTTTTGTCAGGGTTGTGCTAGCTATTGTGTCTAAAAAAGATAAGGATGGTTCGGACTAGATGAGGCAGCGTGTCTTGTTCAACTAACAATTCAGGGGAGGTATTTCCAGTACACAGGTGGCCTTCCTTCACGTGGTCATTCATAGCGGAGGCTCTGCTGTCTTCTAGTCATGGTTTCTAAGGCCACTTTCAGTGTCACCATTCCGGCCGGCAAAGGGAAAGGGCAGAAGCCTAAGAACATGAGGTGGAAGTTGTCATGATCATTTCTCTCACAACCCACTGCAGATAGCCTAGGCAAGCACACAGGCACAGCCGCCAATGGTGGTCGGGGGACAGGGAGGCTGTGAAATGCTGTCCCCACCAGGACTTCTATGTCCTAGCCACCGTTATTGTGTGACTCCCTTTGTCCACACATAGATGACCCTGACCACCCTTCCCAAAGGAGTCATGGGTTTCCTTCCCAAAGAAGACCTGAGTTCATTCAGGTGCTGCATCCACCTCAGCACAGAGGACACCTGGGTGACACGCAGTCCTCGTCCTCAGGCACAGACATCGGACCTCGCAGTCTGGTGACTATAAACTAAAAGGTAATCATCAGGCCTCCCATGCATGCACCTATCTAGGATGGAACGCCAGAGCAGAGACGGGACAACTTCAGCTGAAATTCTCACACAGAAAAGGAGGCATGTGAAACCCACTGCTGTCACTATCACAGCAACAAGGGGTTCCAATTGGTAGGAATTTGGGAACAACTGTCCTAATGATGAAATGGTCCTTGAGCAGGCCTGAGTCTTGCTCTCTTACAGGAAATCCCTGGACACTGTTCCCTTTGGTTCCTGGCTTTCCTCTGGGAAGATTTGTCCTGGGAGTGCATCTTTCTGGGGGGGCACAGAGGCTGCATGTGACACAGGCCCAGATGTGGAATGCCCAGTATAGTCCTAAGGCCAGATGCCCATGGGTCCCTTCATACCCACTCATCTCAGACCATGCCTGAGGCTCCTTTGTCAATATGATTCTGTCAGCATCTTCGGAGGCTTCTGCTGGCATTTGCTTTTATTAAGTTCCACGTGCTGATAACCATACCCACAATTTTACCCTGATGTAGTTCTTAAGTTGGCTTCGATTCTGAGTTCTTTCCTTTCTTGTTCAACACATGCCCTTCTCTCAACGGAATAACACCTCACCCGAGGCCGTCAGAAATGATTGGCAACACCCTTCCATCTTGACTCTAAACTTTTCCACAGGGTTGGGTCCCTTTGTATTCTTAGCAGGAAGTCACTGCGAAAGGTTTTAAACCATGAGCAGCAACAGTCTTATTCCCTGTTGCTTGGGATAGAGAAGCCGTGGCCTTTTGCTCTGTCCTGGCCACGAGTCTCTGTCCTCTGACGCTCTATTCTACTTCTTCTTATGAGCCAGGACATTCTTTCCTGAGCTCCCTCGTTTTTTTGACACCTTGCTAAAAACAGCCAGGAATAGACAACACACACCCAAATTCTGGTACCCGCCTGTTGCTTTTCCTGGAGCCCAGGCTGGGTCAGCATGTAGTCTGCCTTCCAAGTTCTTGCAGGGAAAGTTTACCAATGTTTTGCTACAGCTTGCAAGTCACCAGGGCTCTAGTGATCTCTTTCCTGGAATTACCACTTGAACAAGAGCCATTAGTCAACCTTGAACACGTGCCTTGGACAGTTATGTCAACAAGAAATACACTTCTACCTAATTTGAGCTATTAGATTTCTTGGACTCTTTTTAATAGCAACTCGTGTTGCAGAAATTGCTATGTGGAAGTGGGGTTCACAAAAAAACTAAAATATGTAGCATGGGTTTAATGGTCAGGTCCAGATGGCAAGGAAATCAGGGTAGTCAGCTGGGGGACAAGGTGGACATCTCCACTCTGTGATGTCAACAACTTTGATTTAAAAACATGTTTCTGTATGTTCACATAATCATATGCAGACATATTTATGACAGGCACACATCTATGTATATATTATGAAAGATAGGATTATTTATTTTATCAAAGGGAGATCACACACTAGAGAGAGTTTTCTCCATCTTGCTTTTCACACTCAACCTTATGAATCCCTCCAATTCACCTGTTATGATTCCAAGTCATTCTTCTTGTAACTGCAGCCTAATAATCCAAGTGGTGGTGACGTAACTTATTCAATCATTTCCCTGATTCTGAGTATTCCTTTGATTTTGATTTTGCCACCATGAAAAATGTTGTAGTAACGATGCTTGGACAAATATTTTTACAAATTGATGCTTTCATTTCCATGGGGTCAATACTAAGGGGTGGGACCACTGGGTTAAGGTGCCTCAACCATACATTCTCATCAGCAGTCTTGTTTTTGGCCAACTCTTCAATGACTGAGAGCAAAATATCATGGGACTAGGCTTCCATCATGCTCTTGCTTTATTTTGCATTTAATCATCTTTTCATACTTTTGTTGTTCTTTGGGGTTTGCCTTTTGTGAATTTTCTTCATAAATTCCTTACCCTCTTTTTTATTGGGTGGTTACACTCTTCTCGCCAAGTAGTAAAAATTCTCAGTATATTATAGTGATTAAATCCCTTCCTCAACAATGCCTATATTTTTATGGGGTTTTCTGTGTATTCATTTTTAATTGTGCTTATTTTTTTTAATTTCCCATACAAAAAGGTTCTGATGTCTACATGTTCACATAAGTGTATCCATTATTTTGCTGTTTCAAGGTTGCCAGTTAGGAACACCTCTCTCACTTTCACCCCTAGAGTGTAAAAGTAGTAGCTTATTTTTCTTGAAGGGATTTCTTTTTCTTTTTAATTTTAATTTAATTTTTAATTTACTCAGAATTACAAGTGTATGTGATGTCAGGTCTTATATATTTTATTTACTTCTATTTTCTTACAAATAGATGGTCAGCTATACCAGAACAATTTATATTAAATAATCCACTCCTTGCCCACTGAATTGATACTACTTTGTTGCATATTAAATTCTAATATATTTGAAATCGACTTCTGGATATTCTATCTATTCCACTGATAAAAAACCTGTTCTTAAGCATTTCCCAATTTGATTTGAGCCTGGTGGCTTTCTAATTTTGCTAGTTGTTAGGTCAAATCCTCCCTCATTCTTCTTCTTTTTCATAAACATTCTCAAGTATATGGAGTGGACCCATTAAAAAAAAACAGAATTATTTTTTGGAGGGCAGACCCCTTGTACTAAAGCCTTCTCCACTAGGTAAGAGTTCTAGGACTCTATTGACATCAGTGTACCAGCTGGCAGTGTTATGACAGTGTGCAATCGGCTTCAGTTAATTCTTTTTTTGTAGATTCTTTCAACGTGTTTGCTCATTTCCTGATGGATGACTTACATGAACAACCTGCCCACACTGTGCTGGTTGTTCAGCAGTTTGTGACCAAAAATGGCATAATCACACACTCCCTATTCATCAGATTTCACCCCAAACAACTTTTTTTTTTTGTTTCCCCAGATGAAAAAAGTCCTCAGAGGGGAACATCTTGCTAATATGGAAGACGTGAAACAAAGAATGACAGATTTTTTTCTTCTTTCCATGCACTAAAAGGCATAAAAATTGAGTTCAAAAACTGTTTGGAGTAGTGGAAGAAGTGTCTCGATAGGTGTATTCCATCAAATGGAGAGTCCTTTGAAGGTAACTGCAATTTTAAAATGTAAGAATAAGGCCAGGCACAGTGGCTCATGCCTATAATCCCAGCACTTTGAGAGGTCGAGGTAGGAGGATTGCCTGAACCCACAGGTTCGAGATCAACCTGGACAACTTGGTGAGACCTTGTCTCTGCAATAAATAAAAAAATTAGCCGGGCATGGTTGTGCATGCCTGTGGTTCCAGCTACTTGGAAGGCTGAGGCGAAAGGATCACCTGAGTTCAGCAGGTCGAGGCTGCAGTGGCCGTGAGCATGCCAATGCACTCCAGCCTGGGCGACAGAGTGAGACACCAACTCAAAAAATTTTTAAAAATTAAAAAAATAAGAAAAAAAACCACAATTTTTTATAAATAAATTCCATTTTGGGGGGTCCCCCTTGTATATCTCTTTCATATGAACATTAGGTTTATTTTACCCAATTAAAAACATCTTTGGGAAGTTTTTAAAAATTATACTTTTAAATACTTGTTCTAGTTCATCATTTTATTTCTTTGGATATGTCAATTATACAAATGTTGGATGTTTTTTGCTTTTATTTAGTCTACTACCTTTTCTCTTATTCTTTTAATCTGTTTTTCCCCATTGTTTTAGCTTTCCTCATTCCTATCTTTTCTGTCCCTTACTCTTATTTCCATGATATCTATTCTCCCTTGTGCGCTTTGCAATATGAAATAATTTTGCATTTTTTTAGAATTTTTTCTGAGTTCCAGTCATCTCTGACTTTTAAAAAGTATATCTTGAGACATTCTTTCAGATTAGAATTGCTTTATAAGGTTGTTTTCCTTTTAAAAATCATTTTGATTTTTTTTTTGTTGTTGTTGTTGGTTTTTTCCTCATCTGCTGAGAAGCTTTAATTGTCCATCTTTTTCTTATAGGATCTATGAATGCAGAATTTTTACTTGTAAACTTTATATTTGTGTGAGTTGAATTTTGCCAGGCCAGTTTTGTTTTGTTTTGCTTTGTTGAGACAGGGTCTTGCTCTGTCACTTGGGCTGAAGTTCAGTGGTCAATCATGGTTCACTACAGCCTCCACTTCTAACTCATGCAATCCTCCCATCTTAGCCTCCTGAGTAGCTGGGACTGCAGGTGTGCAATACCACACCCAGATAATTTCTGTATTTTTTGTGGAATCAGAGTCTCACTATGTGGCCAAGTCTGGTTTCAAACTCCTGGCCTCAAGTGATCCTCCTGTCTCAGCCTCCCAAAGACTGGGATTACAGGTGTGAGCCATCTCTTAATAGGAGAATGCAAAACAGCTACAGGGCTACTTTTCTTGGTCTCTCAGTTAAAGGTTACTTCAAGTAATTTATTTAATCTAGAGAACCTTGACTCCATATGCTTTCTATATTTTGTTATTCCCTCTCTCCTACTCCTGTCTTGTTCATCTTCAGACTTGCCCATAGAATTTCCAGTCAAGTTGAAGTCTTTTGAGATAAATATTTGCTGATGTTTTCTGAGTTGTGTCTTCATTAAGCTTACTCTGAGAACACTTCTTTTCTGCCACACCATAGTGGCTATCTGTACTGATTATACGAATTCTGGTGATATTTTACCAAAAACATACTGATGTTTTAGAGTTTCCAGATATCCTTTATCTTCTAGTTTTATGAAAAGATGTACAATACTAGTGTTTTCAGACATTTTTCTTGTTTCTCTGTATGGTTTTAGGAGGAACATGAAGATGTGGCTGTCACCACATTCCTACCAGAACCTAGTTCCATCATTTGGCCTTTCTTATTTTGTGATATAAACAACTAAAGCTATAATGTACACTCTAATGACTGCTTTTGCTTTTTCACACACATTTCCATATACTAAAGTACTTCTGTTGTCATTCAGTTAAAAATATATTTAGTTTTCATTATTATTCCTTATTTAACCCATGGTCTCAGTATTATGTTTCTTAGTTTCCCAAAATATGAGGGATTTCTAGTTGTTGTCTTTTTTGTTATTGAGTTCTAGGGTTTTTTTGTTTTGTTTTTTGCTTTTTTAAGTTGGAGTCTCACTCAGTCGCCCAGACTGGAGTGCAGTGGCCGCTCCTGGCCACCGCAGCCTCGACCTGCTGGGCTCCGGCGATCCTTCCGCCTCAGCCTTCCAAGTAGCTGGAACTACAGGAGCGTGCTACCACACCCGGCTAATTTTTGATTTATTGTAGAGATGAGGTCTCGCCAAATTGCCCAGGCGGGTCTCGAACCGCGGGCTCAGGCAATCCACTCACCTCAGCCTCCCGAGGCGCGGGATTACAGGCTGAGCCACCGAGCCTGGCTGATTTCTAGGTTAATTGAACTGTGGACAGAGAACATATTTCTCTGCTAAATTATGACAGCCCTTTTGAAGACTGGCTTTGGTACAGCATATAGTTAACAATGTGCATTCAGCACTTGTTTAGTAGTCTTCTAATTTTAATCATATTGCCCAAATATTCTATCTTCTTTTCATATTACTTATTTTTGTGTACATGTTTTATTGGTTGATGAGAAAACTACATTAAAATCCCCCACTTTGAAAGTGATTTGCTTTATTTCATAGTTCTGATAATTTTTTTTAATGTATCTGTCTCAAAGTTTAAAATTGTTTAATATTGACAAATTAAATCTTTTATCATTATCCCTAGTAAATCTTTTTGTCTTAAGTCTATTTTGTTAGGTATTAATATAGAACTTAAGCTTTCTTTTGCTTGTAATTTTGCTGGTATATATATTTCTCCATTCTCTAACTTTCAATAATTTTATATCTTGTTGTTTTGGGTATGTTTCTTGTGAATATATAGTTAGATATTTTAAAAATACAGTCTAAGAAATTTTTTATATTCTACCTGGAGCTTTTCATTCATTTATATTTGTTGTAACTAATATGTTTGTTTGCATTTATATCTACGACTTTATTTTGTGATTTTTATTTTCCCTGCCTTTTTTCCCCCTTTGATATTTTTCATATTTGGATTGATTAAATATTTTTCTCATTCTATTTTTTTTTTTTTCTCTCCTCAAGAATGAAAGTTCCTGAGCCCAGCAGGTCGTGGCTGCAGTGGCCCTGAATATACCTCTGCACGCCAGCCTGGGCAACAGAGTGAGACTCCTACTCAAAACAAAAGAAAAAAAAGAAAAAAGAAAGAAAGAAAGAATGAAAGTTTTATATATTGTAATTATTCTATTAGGGGTTAACCTATCATATTTTACTTTATCATGTTTACAGAAACAAACACAAATCCTCTCTGGAGAAATTCTGTTATCCTGTTCCCTACAGACACAAACACTTAAAATGACAGGTGTTCACAAGTAGTTCAGTGCTTTTCCCATTGGTCTCACGGTAGGATTTCCCTTCTCACCCCATGCCTTAAATGTAGATATGGCCACATGACTTGCTTTAGCCAATGAGAGGTGACGGAAATTATATGTGTTTAAGAGCCAATGAATGATTGACCTTATTCTTTTCCCTTTGCCATTATAAACTTGGAAACATGTGCCAAGATGGATACTCTGTTACCTCAGGTGTTTGAGGGTTTATGATTAACGAGCACTGCACTAACCCACATGGGGATGTGTAGCATAAAGAAAAATAAAGCTTCCTTGTGCTCAACCATTGACATTTCAGGATCACTTGTAGAATAAACCAGTCTAGTCTGAATGAGTCAATATTTTAACTCCATTCACCCCTTTCTGAATGTGTATACTATTATTGGACATTGATTTTTATCTTGCTTTTGGTAGGCCCCACAATATTATTTTATATGATCATAATTTATTTACAGTTGTTCATGATCCATACTTCTATTTGCACATCAGATATTTCATTAAGGACCACTTTCCTTCTGCCTGGAACACATCAGTTAGAATTTCCTTTAACATGGGTCTTTTGGCAAACTCTCTTACTCTTGGTTCATCTGAAAATGTATTTTGTACTTATTCTTGACATATGTTATAATTGATTATACAATTTCATTTAATAGCCTAGATGTGGATTTATTTTATTTAATGATTTTCTCAAATGTATGATTTGGTGCTTTTCATTAGTTCTGGAAACTTCTCAGTCATTATCTCTTCATTTATTGGCTTTGGCTAATGATTTCTCTTTTTCCTTCTGGAATCCTGATTAGATGTGTTTTGGAAGTCATTTTAACCTTCCTATTTGTTAATCTCTCATTCGTGTTGTCTATTTGTCTGTGCTACATCTGGATAATTCCTTAATTCTCTCTTTAGCTGTATTTAATCTTTTGTCAAATCTATCCATTAGAATTTTCCTTCGATTTTTACATTTTTTATTAACAGACATTCTATCTATCTGTTATTTACATGTACATGGTCATTTCTCATAGTTTCTTGTTCCATACATATTTTCAAACTTGCCTTTTATTTCATTAAATTGATTAAACATAGTAATTTTCTAGTCTGTTTCTGGTACTTCTCACAACTGAAGTTTCTGTGACTATATTTGTGCTGAATCTATATATCTGTATCTGTATTTGTATCCACACACATTCTAGTCTTCACTCATAGTGTCTTATGTCCTTGTTTGTTTGTTTATTCATTTATTCACTTTTTATTGTGAGCTATTCATTTTCCTGGAATTGCATTTGTTGGTACATTCTGAGGCAAGGATGCGAAAAGTTTTTCCAGAGAGGATTTGTGTTTGCTTACTGGAAGGTGTCAGTAAGGTACTGCTTTAAACTAAATCTTTGGCTTGAGAATATTCTCTAGTCCAGCAAGGTGGTTTGAATTCTGGCTGCAAACTGGTGCGAAGGCAGCTGTGGGTCGGCTCTGCTCAGGGTCAGCTTTCTCTTTTCTTCCTCTACCATTCAGACACTAGACTGCAAAAGGCACCTTTCTTTGTAGTTCTTTGTGCATCTATATAGGTGGGGTAAGTCCTTTCTAATTTGTCCTTATACTAAGGAGTTCCAGCACTATTATTGGGTGAGGGTCTGTTACTGGAATCCTACCATGGGTTGACCCCAAGTCTTGCCTCGTATTATGTGCTTCAAACAGTGATAAAAATTGATGTTCAAATTACCCTGTTTGGCAAAAGTTTGCCAGTCTTAGTACTACCATTATTTCTCCAGGTTCATGAATTCATCTAAATTTTGGCCAGAGGATGTTTTTTTCTTACTATTTTGTAGATGCATTTTAAAAATTGACAATATATTTTATACAGTTTAGATTTTGTTTGTTTGTTTGTTTTGCTGTTTATAGTGGGAAAACAGCAAATGCCTGTATATCTGGGTACCCAGTTTGCCATATTACTAGAAACCAAAGCCTCTTACACCCTTTTACAACACACATTTATTAACAATCTTCTAAGTTAGAACGTATTCTAGGTGCTGATATACAAAGAGGAATGACCCATAGCTCCTGTCTCAAGGACATCATGATATGGTAGAAGAGGGGAGGGAGACATGAGGACAACAGCAGAGTATGAAAAGGGCTAAAATACTCCAGAGCGTTGTATGGGAGCCACGTGATACTTGGAAGAGGCAACTAATCCACTTGGCAGTTCAGACAAGACTTTCTGACTTAAGAGCTGAAAACCAAGGATCCTTTATCCTGTCGATAGTAAGAAGCAAACAGTGGCCTTCAGAGAGAGTAGGTAACAGTAGAATATTTGAGTAACAATCATTCAAACAGGATTCGAGTTGGAGTGTGAGGGGCAGAATAAGTGAGGGGAGATGAGGATGGAGAGGTGCACAGGGAGGGTGTTAGGGCATTGCTGGGATTCTCAAGTGAGCTGACTGACTATCTGTGAGCTTAGCTGACTTGATGCCCTTCAGGAATTTGTTTTGGGAACAACAATAAGCATGGTTTGTCTCTCAAGAGCGCTTTTGTTTTACCAAGGTGATTTGGAGAAGAACATCCTATACAAGAGGGTGTTTGGGGAGTGACTGGACAGGCTGGAATAGAGGGGTACAAAGGGATGGGTGGACTTTGTGCCAAAGGGAGAAAACATCTCCCAGGGGCCACCTGGAGCATGGCACAACACCTTCAGGGACAACAGTCTGTCCACAGAGTGGATGGTAGGTGGCATGCTGGGGGCTTGAGCAAGGAGGATCATCCCCAAAATAGACTCTTTCTGGGTTCTGGACTCCAAAAGAAAATAGAGACGGGAGTGAGGAGGACCAGGCATGAGCACTCATGAACTTGGAAGGGTTTTTCGACAGCTGAGGTAGCTGGGCTGCAGCGCTTCAGGCAACACTGTTAATATAGGCGTGCTAGTGGACAGGAGGGAGAACGGGGAGGAAAATGGGCAGGAGGACCACAGGGAAGAGGGGAGGGCGGGAGACAGAAGGCAAAGAGTCTTCCAGGTTTCCACCTTGGGCAGCTGTGGAGGGTGAAGTAGATACGCCTGAGGGGAGCCCGTCTCAGTGTTGGGCCTGTCGGATCTCACGCACCTTTTTTGTAGCTTTTAGGGCATACCTACCACCAGGAAAATACATAGAATTTAATTCTAAATTGTGACAAGAACTTAAAATGGAAACAGCCTTTGGTGACAAGCCTGGTGCTTGTGACCATCGTGACCTATTTTCCAGTCTAAGTTCATGCCCAGCTGCAGAATCCAGCTCAGTCCCTTCTTTCCCTGAGGTTTAATGACCAGGTGGAGGAAGTGGTCCTTTAATTGGACAAATGCTTCTTTTATTTGCAGGTGTCATGCAAATAAAACTTTCCTAAGATCATGATATAAAAGGAACTTCCTGGCATGAACATGGCTGTTTTTCAACATTTTTTCCCAGCTTTATTCCCAACTCAATTCCATTATTCTAGTCAGTTGATCTGTGGCGTCATTGTCACACCATTATTTTCAAAATGGGATTTCCAACCTCAGTAATTCATTCATTTGTACAATGTCTCCCATGGCCTCCAGTTCACACAGGGTCCCTTCTCCATGCCACAATTCCACTTCTTTCCTGATTTTTTTAAGGTCTGGAGCCCAGAAAAAAAGCTTCTACAATGCCAACTATAAGGATCTTACTTTATGACAAAAGCATTCTAATCAACTCAAAGAAAAAAATCCTATGTATAGCATTTGCCCAACTATAGAAATATCCTATATAAAACCCAAGAATGTAAGAGTTTTTATGTTAAAAAAAAAACACACAAAAAAACCACAAAACCTGACACCAGCAATTTCACCTCCTTCTCCTCCTCCTTCCCATGTTCCTCCAGCTGCCAATTAGGACGATTAGATGGGCCTATTCATTCTCTCAATTTTCTCACTGAATTCTCCCATGACTCCCCCAGGGACCCAGTCTCAGTTCTAGTCTTGTTCTCCTTCACCCTTTGGCTGTCTCTTTGAGCTCTTTAAGAGCAGCCCGTCGCACAATTCCAGTGTGTATTATTTCCACTACTACATTTTCTATCACATTTTTCAGAGGGGCTAGATTCCTCGCAGAGTGAAGCTGTGTGCACACAGGCAGCATGAAAGCCTGGTCCAGCCAGTAGTGGGATGAGGGTGTGAATGGCCACCATGAACCCAGTGGATGCTGCTTTCATGGACGGCAGTCAGCTTCTACTGTCCCCTGGACTGGGCCTGATGGAAATGGGGAAGCAAGAGAGGGCTAAAAGGAGGAGCAGCCCGTGGGTTAGATGGTGCCCAGATGGGATTGCAGGGCTCCCAGTAGCCCACTCACCCACCTGACTCTGGGGAGCAGGAGCCCCGCAGGATTCCTGAAAAAGTGAGGGGGTGTCTCAGTGAACTGGGGTTTCCCCTGCAGGTGGCCAAGCTTGGGGCATCGAGGGAACGTGGGTACAGTGTGCATCAGGTAAGCCCTCTTCATCTGCATTTGCTGGTCGTTGTTTTGCTTCTGTTTCTCCAACATTTGCATTTAGAGGAAGAAACTTTCAGCAAGTTTTACAGTCAGTGAAAAAGGATATTAGGATCCCTGGTCATGGCAGTTCATAGCTGCTACACCTTGACTCAAGGGAGCAGAGTCCACAGCCATCCCTGTGCCTTTGACAGTTTGAAAAGCATTTGTGTGAATGTTTCCCAGTGATGGAGTGCAGGCTAGGGCACCGGGCTGGCATCTGCTGTGTCTCCTGTCTCGGTTACTGATCAAATTGTTTAATATGTCTGTGTCTCATCCGAATAGTCGCACAACAGAAAAAAATGCCTGGGAATGAATTTTCTCATCTAACCATGGGGGGGATGTGTGGGTATTGTTTGCCTTGAAAATGTTTAGGTCACATAAACTGCTGCTCAATGTACAAAGTAGAATTTACCATGAGGATCCTTAAGGTTTAAGTGTCATTGCATAGTAGCAACTTCTTGGGAAATCACAATTTTATAATGCCCGTTACATTTGTGGTAGGAGTGTAGCTAGATTTTATTTGAAAACTCTAGTCATAAATACAAAAATTATTGTAATCGTGTATAAAATGCATAAAATGTTTTACTTAATATGTAACATGGGCACCCCATTAAGTACATGTATCTCTTAGGAAGGCATGTGAAATTCCTTAAGACTACAAAGAAGGTTGGAAATGATTCCTCCCAATGACTCCAGACAGTTTAAACAGAAGTCCTCAATTCAACACCATGAAATAATCGAAGAAAATAATGACAGCCACTCACTGAACAGACATCATTACTGAACATACACCATGCACTCTTAGGCCATGCACTAAGAGGCTTGTATTAGTTAACCAATGGAATCCTCTTGGGATTCCAAGAAGCCCTATGAAGAAGACATGTTACCCCTATTTTACAGATGAGCAAAGTGGGAGGTTGAAAGTACCTGCTCCAAATCACCAGAATGAGAAAGTTCTCATAAATCCAGATAGCCTATGTTATGCCGATAAGGAGATATACTTCCACATGAAAAAGATATTTGTAGAACACCTTACATATGTAGGTTTCTAGCTGGAAACAGAGTGATACTCAAGTACATGTACCTTCTTACTCCTTCAAAAATATTGCTTAAAAAAATAAGTTATAAGCTCAACCCTGTTCTACTGGATGGGAGGATGGGCTGCCCTTGAACCATAAAGGGAAAACCCCTTTTTCTTTCTTTATTCCCCTGGTTAAAATGTTACTATCGTGAAATATTGACTGACCTCCACATAGCTGTGGCTATGCATGGAATTGGGTTTAACACTGGGCTGAAACCTCGGGTCTTCAAGCCTAGTCCCAGGTGCCTTAGGCAGGTCTGTGACTCACAGTGTGGGAGTCCCTCTTCTGCCGGCCGTGGCCTAGACGGTAGCCTTCTGTTTAACCTATGGCCCCTTTAGAGCAATAATTACAAGAGCATATGAATGTCTCTTTCTTTAAGAGCATGTGTGGAGGGAAATCACCTTACTGCTAATATTGGAAAACATACACACAGGTTGCCAACAAGCACACTGCCAAATACGACAGAGACCCAGATGAAGGAACCTGGGAATTGAGAAGTCGGGAAGGCAAATTCAAGCACACCCTCCCCCCAGGTACAAAGAAGAAAACCAGATGTCAGCTAGAGAAAAGACAGGGTTACAAGTCATGTTACAAACCTCCCCAAAGGAAGTATAAGAATCAGTTCTCTTAAGGTCCTAGTGCTCCTGTTTCCTGGTGTTTCTGAGTGATGGCCAAGGCTTGATTACCACAAGAGCATATACAACAGCATCTCTGCATTTCTCACAAGGGATCTTGTGCTGACTGATGCACTTTCAATCCATGCTATGCACCTCCTGATTACTGAAAAGTTGCTCAAATTAGATTTGAACTGTCCCTTATTCACGTTTTGATCTTCTAGGTTTCAATGACCCAAGGTCAACTGTGGTCCAAATGTATTAAATGGAAAGTTCCAGAAATAAACAATTATTAACTTTTAAATTTCGAGCCATTCTGCATAATGTGATGAAATCTTACGCCATTCCATACCACCCCCCCCCCCACCCTGGGACATGAGTCATCCGCCTGTCCAGTGTCTCCACGCTCTAGACACTACTAGCTAGCTCATCACTCACTAACCACTCTGTTATCACACGTTATCTGTGTCATGATGCTACAGTGCTTGAGTTCAAGTTACTCTTATTTTACTTAATAGGGGCTCCAAAGTACAAGAGTAGTGATGCTGGCAATTCAGATATAGGAAGCTGTGAGTGCTTCCTTTAAGTGAAAAGGTGAAAATTTATTATAGGTACAAAATACAGAAACAAACGTAGTGTATATAGGCTCTGTACTATCCAAGGTTTTAGGCACCTGCCAAAGGTCATATCCTCCGTGGATAGGAGGGTGTTACTACATTTCAAATCTCTCAGTCCTAATCTAAGTCTATACTTTCCAAAGATTTATCAATAAAAGTAAGTTGAGATCAATTGATTCTTGTTCTTGTCATTATATTTTTTAAAGGCAAAACTTATGAGACACATATTGGTAGTGTTGGCTCTTTCATATTCTGTAAATTGTTTCACATATTAGCAGTAAGGTGATTTTTAAAACTTTTTAGAGAATGAGGCATTTTTATTCCCTAGTAATAATTGCTGTAAATGACTTTTAGGTGAAATAAAGAAGAGCTTGTAGCCTAGGACTCAGTTTAGATGTGGTATGGTGTTTACACAGTAGACATTTCCATTACATTTAGATGACCAACTATACATCATTTGGAGAAGACTGCACTGGATAGAAGAGCTTTATCAGGGCACTGGCCCAGCTGTTACAAGTTTTCTGATGAGAGCATTAGTATAAATGCTTCCTCTAGAAATAAATTGTCAGTCTTCAGAATGTTAAATGTAGTTAAAGAAGAACCCTACTGATTACTATGCTAGATCATATAATCCACAGAGATGTAAATCCTGTGGCAAGAGAATCAAATAATGCTAGCTTCAAAGAAACTGAAATCCCACAAAATTAGATGATGAATCTAAATCGGGTTACTAGGGGAAATAAGAAAATAAAAAATTAGTTATTTCAGCATAATTGAAACCAAGTGGAAATCTTCAATGAACAAGGCATATCTCTTCAAAAGGATATTTGTTGTAGCTCAGGATCAAATACATTAGTTGACCCAAAATTCCTGATAATGTGAATCTTATCACTGCAGGACAAAGCGAGAAAAAAAGCTGGTTGTATTGCGCAGAATTTTCAAGTCTTTAGTATGCCATCGCTTTCTCATCAACATGTACAGTGGTATAAAATGATTTCCAGAGGCCAACTCTTGATAAAATGTTCTACTGGTCACAAGTAGGTGAACGACTTATGAATGAAATTTATATGTTGGATGCCAAAAAGACCAGTGCTCACATCGAGTAGCTTATGCTTTGATAGAAAAAAATATAGGTTAGCTTGACTTTCTATTACCAAAAATTATTATAAATTTTAAGGAGTGAACTATGTGACATTTGCCATGTTGTTCTAAACTAAGAAAATGGGTAAGTTAACAGTCCCAGTTCTAAAACTATACTTAACTCTGAACTTTTTTTGACTTTGAGTGAGCAATCACATTTGATCCCACCTTTCCACAAAGTAGCAGGGAGTTCTGCATTACCTGTTCCCATCCCTGGTATGAAGGGAATGGATTATAAAGGCATCTGAAATATTGTTTATTCTGTTGGCAAACCCTGACCTCGTGTCTCCAACTACCAGTAGCCTCATCAGCTGACCCCACTCACTCATTCAAGTACTATTTTCTGAGTGTACCATGGCTGGAAAGCCTTTAGAAAGCTCCCTTGTAGGGAACCCACTTGAGCCCCAGAGTTTTGGCAGGAGCCAGGCCTCCCAACATACTACTTCCTCCTTCTTAACTCTCTCCTTGGTGAAGAAAAAGCAGATGTAGCATTTAGGACGGGTCACAAAATGCAGAAATTATGTCCGTTGTGCATTACTTTGGCAGAAAGAATAAAGATGGATGGACTTGGGATGGACGACAGGTAAGGATGTGGGGAAAGAGGGTATGGTAGTAATTCATCATGATGCCATGGGCATTCAGATAGGCCCAATTATTCCTCAGATGCTGTTTATCAAGTGTCTTTCCTGTGTCATGCACATTTGAGATAAGGGAAGAACTGGATTCCTGAACTTCCACATGTGTACCTACTATCCTCTCTATTCTTCAGAAGCTAGACCAATTCTGCATGTCCTTTAAAACTGTGAAATTCCAGAAGACATATGTTTTGAAAAGCTGCCTTTTTGTCTTCAGTTTTTTCTTTTTCTTTTAACAAATACCACTGAAATAATAAATAGACAAAAATGTGGGACCCAAGGGTAGAAGAGCTCTTCATGGTAATGGAGCCAGACCCTATGAGAAAACTGTATCTTTGCATTCAGACTGCTCTGCTCGGAAGGCACCAGCTTTCAGCATGTTGCCAAGGGTTTCATACAAGTAGAGATCTCATCCCCAGTCTGTAGACCACATGTATGAATTTAGGAATATCATTTCTGGACCTACCTCTCTGGGCATCTGTTTCCTCATCTGTAACCAACCAAATGTTAGTCCTAAGGACCAGAGAGATGCTGAATTATCTCTCAGATATGGAAACTGAGCTAAACTATTCTATATACCCTCCTTCTCTCTTGATAACCTAATATTGATATACAAGGGGAGACCCCCCAATAAATGGGGAGTGTTCCCCACTAGGTAAGTGCTCTCAGAACCCATTGACATCAGTGTACCACCTAGCGTTGTTGTAAAAGGCTGTAGTTGGCTTCAGTGAATTTGTTTTGGAGATTCTTTCAACGCATGATGGGTGATATCGTGATGGGTGATTTATGAGCACAACTGCCCACACAGTGCTGAGTGTTCAGCAGTTTTTGACCAAAAATGGCATGACCCTGTGTCCCACCCTCCCTATTCACTCTCCTTATTCATCTACTCTTGCCCTGAGCTACTTTGTTTCCCCAAAGAAAAAAGTTCTCAAAGGGAAATGTTATGCCGATGTGGAAGAGGTGAAACAAAAAGCAGAAGTACTAAACGGCATCAAAATGGACAAGTTCAAAAACTGTTTTGAGCAGCTCAAAAAGCATCTCGACAGGTGTATTGCATCAAATAGAGAGTACTTAACGGGTGACTGAAGTTTAAATGTAAGAATTTTTTATAAATAAATTCTAGGATTTTTTTGGGTTCCCACCCTTGTGTGCTTAAATTAAATATCAAAGACAGTCTTCAAGATTAAAATATGGGCAGAGTAGTTTAAGTTTTGCAGATACAAGAGCTGATTATAGCCAGCCTTGGCACCACCTTGATAATATAGGCCTCATAGGCTCAGGAGTATTTTAGGACCTATCGATCGACCACCTTCCCCTACCCCTGCTGCTTGCACTCTTACTACAGTTCCAGCCAGTCAACTGGCTTCTACACCAGTTTCAGGGCCATGCCTATCATGTGAATTTACAACTCTCTGGGGACAGACTTGGAAACAGGGAATATAGTGCATTTCCTCACTCAACAGGTTTGTTTTGAGCACTCATATTCCAATCACAATTAAACTCTGGAGATATGAAACTGAAGGAAAAACCCCGAGGTGCTGTGATCTTGGTATCTTTTCATTCACATGTGAGACTGCTTTCAGAAAGCAGAGTTGACAAAAGGGCTAAGTCTTAAGGAAGAACAAAGTTTTTCTAAAAGCATAAGATTAAATGCCAGGCTACTATTTTTAGACAAAATCCTTCTTTTCAGGCAACAACCATGGTAAAATGATCAAAGAGTTGTTGAATTTCAGTGTTGTTAAGTGGTATCCCAGGGGAATGTGAGACTTTTGAGATTAGTGATGGAGTTAGCACCAGGATCATGAGCATTTCACCCTGAGGGCTACATCATCACACTAGGGCTTCACTTTGGGTCCAAAGAAAACCTCCAGGAAGGCCTAGAGGGAGAGGAGCTGGGGCTTGAGAAATGCCTTTCTGAACAAGGAGTCATTGGTGATGAGAATACGGGGCACTTTCTCCTAGTACTGAACAACCAAAACATAGTGGCTTTAAAAAACATTTTTGGTGAATCATAAATCAGTAAGATATGATTTTAGGGGATGAGGCTACTTCAATATGGCTATACCAAGAAGCAACACTTTCTACTTCGGTTTAGCCATCACTCTGTAATGAACATACTACAAAACATTTAGCTCACTTTTTACTAAATATTCTGCATAAAATTGAGGTGTGGAATCTGCTGTGTCATTATCATACTACCTTTATATTACATCTATCTCCCTCAATCCTGGACTGTAAGCCGTTTGAAACAGGCACTGGTACCTTTACCGTCTGCCCAGGTCAGGCATGGTATTCCTTCCAATTTATCCTAGCATATAAATACCACTCAATTGAATAAAATGGCATAGTTATTTAAGAAGGTTTTCTTTCACTCATTACAATGTGAAATTTTAATAAATCAGCATGAGTTCTAAGTTGGATCTGTCTATGGGAACAATGCGACAGTTCAATCTCAAAATTCCTATATATATAGTATCTACATCCTTAATCATCAACCCCTATTCTGTAATATAAAATAACTTGGGTGCAATTTGCTCTATGTCCAAAAGGTGAAATGATACAAAAAAATTAACTTAACCAAAAATCACTTCAGCGGAATCACCAGTGTTTAAAACCAAACCAAAACAAAACCAACCTCTAGTATCTTGATATGTTTCCTACGAACAAAGGAACCACAGGCAAATAACTGACATGATCAGCAGCTTCATGAAAGACAACTTATCTTCATAAATACACATTTCACTCAACTTGGTATAACATAATGCAGAACTGAAATCTTCATTTGGACAATGGCCATGCAGGGTTTTTTTAGCCCTATTGGAAAGCACATAAACCCTCAAGGAGCCAGTTATATATTTTTCAGTCTGCTTTGTAATACAGTGAGCATTTGGATACTCAGATGCTTTTGACAAAGTAAGTCCATTTGGTCAAAAATACACCTGTGGAAAGCAAGCATATATTACCTTGGAAAAAACAAACAAAAACGCACAGCACGGTCATGCGTTCTAAAATCTATGTTTTTGACTTGTGGCCTATCACAAATATATTTGTGGCACACTCATGGTCACCCCAGTGTCAACCTGCTGGGCTCCAGCGATCCTGCCACCTCAGCCTTCCAAGTATCCTGAACTACAGGCGCACACTATCACGCCTGGCTAATTTTTGATTTATTGTAGAGATGAGGTCTTACCAAGTTGTCTGGGCTGGTTTCAAATCCACAGGCTCAGGCAATCCACCCGCCTCAACCTCGCAAAGAGCTGGGATTACAGGCTGAGTCACTAAGCCTGGCTCACAAATATTTTATCTTTACATTTCTAAGAGCTGTTGATGAGCATAACTTAAAGAACAGTGGCAGTACAACATTTATAAGTTGTTTTTAAAAAGAGGCTCAAATGGTAACATAAAAGATGTGTTCGATTACAATTTCCAGTATCTTCATCTATCTAGACCATAAATTTGAGTTTTATCAGTTACAATAATATCAGAATCTCCCAATTAAGTCACAAAGGGAGTATTTCTGGGAGGACAGGGATATTCAAGGTGTGTGGATTCTCCTTGGTTTCTGATTGTAAAACAATATATTCTATTACACAGCTTCACCATATTTGGCCAACATAAATTTCATGCACAAGTTTGGTTTCTGTGCATTTTGATATTCATAGAAATGCTTTATTAATTGTATATTACTGATCACATACTGACTGCAACATTTAATTAACACCAAGTATCCACTGAAGCACTCAGAAAGTTTACAGTGGTGCCAATCTCCATCAACCTGACGAGCACCAAGAGCAGGGCATGCATGATTTCTAAAGTCACTGGCATACGACATGGTCAACAATTTTTGTTTTAATTCCATGACCACAATTCTAGTTTCTACTCATAGGAAATATTCATAGGAGAAACAGGCAGGAACTGCAACTGAAAAGGAGTGCCTACTGTGCATGAGAATCTTCAGGCATTCCTCACAGCCTGCTGAGGCTCTCAGCAAGCAGGCTCATTCTGACACTATTACCAAGTTCTCAGCAAGCAGTCCACCAAAACGGATACAGCTCCAACAGCAGGCATGACTTTCATCACCTTTGGTTCCAGTAGAATGACAAATGAAAAAAATATTTAAGAAATGGGAGGCGGTGTGGTATCCAACTACATTTTTCAAGTTCATATTTAGACTAAATTTACCTGCTTTTTTCTATTTTTCTTTTCCCTTAGCTTTGTCCAATGCACTATCGGAGAAAGTACTCCAGGTTGAATTTAAGGAATGGTTAGTAAACGAGCTTCCCAGTATTTCCCCAAATAATATGCACTCTTTCTGGCCCTAGGTTCATTGCATGTGTATATAAATGTGAAATCATATAGATAAAAATGTCACATATATATTTCAATAATTAAAGCCAGTTGTACCTTTGGCAATTACTTCTTACTTTTAGATCAGGCACAATGTACTTTCTGAGTCACTTTTTTTTTTTTGTTACAACCACTCAAGGATGGCGCAAAGGATGAAAGTTGAGAATCTTCCATGTAACACAAGATCAAGCAGTTATCTACTTGATCGAGGTTTGGCCAGGATATCCCTCCGAAACTCCTATTGCAACTGGATCCAATGTGGTTGTGTTGGGAGGTGATGCCAGGTGGAAGGTGTTGGGTCACGAGGGCAGACCCCTCATGAACAGATTCATGCCCTCTTGTGTGTTTTCCCTCCCAAAGGAATGCACCAGTTCCCATGAGTGGGCTGTTAAGACTATGGCTTCCTCCGTTTCTCGTTTGTGATCTCTTAGCACCCACCTGCGACCTCCTTGCTCTGCCACGAGGTCCTGGTCAGATGCAGATTTTGAACCCTTCTGCCACCACCAGAATAGTGACCCAAAGAAACTTCTTTTCTAAACAAAATGCACCAAGATCCCCCCTTCTCTGAAGGATTCAGGAAGGAATTTAGAAGGCCATCATAGTGTTTAACAATGGTATATACTTCATCGGTGTTGTATACATGCAGTCACATTTTCTTCGAAACATACAAAATCTCTTTTCCAAGTAGACACATACAGAATTCAATGACAAGGATAAAGATCAAACTTAGACATTTTTTTCTTTCCATGCTAGGTTGCTTTTTATTCATTCCAATAGCAGCAGGAGGTTTCTAACTCATTTTAGAATCAACGCTAATACTTAACGACAGATCACTTTTAACCCTTTGCACTTGGAGACATCTCATGGATCACCTACCAGTAACTTGACCACGCTTTTGTATGAAATAGTGAAAAATAAATCACTTCATATTAAATAGCAATGTTGGAACCAATTATTTTATTGTAATGGTATTTGGCTTATAATAGAATTTTGAACACTGAAGAACTTATGACAAGAAATTAATATTTTGTATCTTATCTTTTCTAACATGTGAGTCAATGATATGCACTGCATGCTCATTGATACATGTTGTGCAATAGTAATTTGACATCTTTCACCTGGCATTTTTCTATTCAAGCAGACAATGCAGTTTCATTTTCTCCCTCCCACATTAATAATACGTAATTTATTGTCCAGTCCATGTACCACTGTGAAAGCATGTCACAAATTTTATGTAACAGCAGTTGATTTTTAAAATGTTTATCTCTCAGTATGCATTCCGTATCTTAATTTGTTTTGTGCAATTTGAATGGAAAACTTCAAGGAAACATACATTTTTGAAAAATTTGCACTGGCATAAGTTTGTCTTGTGTAACCACCAGCAATCTCTTTATGTCTCCTGAGAGGGGACAACCAAGTGGTTTGCTAGATTTATGATGTCCCCTTGGAGGGGACATCTGAGTGCAAAGAGCTAGATAGACAACCAAAGTTCCCCAGTTTCTAATTTTTTTTTTCATTTGAAACCATCTTTACTGCTAATAGCCCAAAAGGAGATGCCTGAATGCTAGCTTAGGGTGAGACATTTGTATGCTTAATTTACTAATCTAGTTTTCTTCCCTGAGAGACCAATTTAAAATCTGAGCTTCAGGTTTTTTCCCACGCATTGCGCTCCACCCACTAACTTCGTTTGTCATTTTCCCACCATCTAGAAATCTAGTCAGTTTAAACCTTGGACGACTTTTTAATGCTTTTACCTCAGCAAAAAAACAATGAACAAAAGCGTCATTCATATAAATCATTTAATTAATATGTGTTCAGACAAACTTTCCACTTGTACTACTCATGTGTTTTAATTTCATAGACTGAACCATTTAAAACACTGGTATAAGGAGTAGCATTTAAAATCCAGGTTTCAAGTGTAGTCAAAGCACTTTCATCATTCTCTCCCTTTACAGTTCTGGGGAAAATGAGGGATCATGAAATTTTTAGTATCAACTCCAATAGTTCTGCAAGAAAATAGTTGTGGATTAATTTGCAAATATTTTCTTCTCCTTTGACTCTTAATCCTTTTCTGTATGTATTAATTTTCATTAATACCCAGTTAAGTACCCAATGCATATAGTAGAGCATACATTAAGAAACCAAAACCTATAGTAGTTAATTTTTCATCTTAATTTTAAGGTACTTCTCTAAATTGGAACTATTGTACAGTATGTAGAAATAAGCACTTTTAGACACTTTTAGAGGGTATACACTATGCATATAATTCACAAAATAGCATTTAATTATAGTTACCTAATTTTAATAAATGCTTAGGGAAGATGTGATCTCAAACTTACGACAGTTTTTTCGATTACTGTAACAAGTAGTTATAAAAAATTACATTAGAAAGGAAACCCACATCAAATCCTTCTACTCACTTAACAGAAGTTCTCTTCTAATTAAAAATATAATATGCATAAATAATAGGAATTTTTTTTGGATGCATTTAGAAACACTATTCTTCTGATTTTTCAGGAGTAAAAACATCAAAACTGTTATCCCTTTTGAGAAGTTGGTTTGGTGTCTGAAGAGTCAAATCACAATTCTGGATGAGGAGAGACAAGCATTAACAGAAGTCAGAGAAGGGAGAAAAGATTAAAGCAAGACAGGAGTCAGAACATCAGCCCGAGTGTGACACTAGGAATGGAAAGAAGCGGTGAACTGGTGGCTAACCAGACTGTGTTGTGCTTAAAGGGAACAGTTAAATTACTGTTTCAGCTAACTGCCAATATGTGAAAATGCATACTTGAGCTTTTAGATATTTTGATCTTCAACAAAAAGCAGGTTTTCTGATTTTTTTTTTTTTTTAAGTTTAATGTGGGCAAGTAATCAACAGAGCAAGACACAGCACTGTATAAGCCAAGTCAAACACATCTTTGGGTCACCGATGGACCTTGTGCTGTGGATCCTACATTTTTTAGCCACTTTTACAAAGCGTGCTATTGAGGAAAGCTAAGATTCCACTGAGTAAGAGGAAAGGAGGCAGAGGAACTTGAAGATGACATGAATAAGAACTGGGAAACTTACAGTGCAAGGAGTTACCACATTTGAATGTAAGAAGAAATCTTACGCGTTTCAAACTACTGAAAATGATCATTGTTTTAGCAACAAAAAACAGTTCTACTTTTTTCAAATGATGATCCAGTCCTTTTACACAGAGCACTCGTCTTCTTTCTTACATTTAAAAACTACATGAAAATTGTACAAGTTTCTGAAAGATGACTAGAAATGACAGCTGCTGGGTGCACAGTCCTTCTGAGGAACACTGTAGAAGTCTGGTCACTCATTTCCTTCCGTCACTAAAATCAGAGCAAATACGTTGCTCATCCTTCAGTTAAGTAGTATTAGAACTCCAAAATGTCAGACTCTCAAATTTTCTTTTAAATAGTGTTAAAAGGATCAAAATAACTAAAAATGAAAACATGCATTTATTCTGATATTTATACATATATTTTCTGGAGGTGGGGGATGAACAGCATTTCTTAGCTGCAGTTGGCTTGAGAGGACGAAGCAAATGTGCTTTTTCCAGTTGGTTTATTGCATTTCACTTACGGTCATATGTGGTTCTCCATTGACATGTGATTTGGAAACACCTATTCCGACTATTTATATATAAACACACAGTTTCCACAAGTAAAATTCTAAATGTTTCATACATACAACTACAATATAAACCATATAAGATACATTCAATAATCAAAACTTTTCAATAATGGCACTTTTTAAAAGATATAATTTTTACCCTGGAAGCTGAGATCTTTTCACAATGTGGTATCTTTTGCTAAAAAGGGACAGCAGTATTATAATGTGGAATCAGTAGTGTGTTGCTATTTGCTGCACCTATCTCCTACTTCCACCATAAGTTAATTCCTCCTTCTCTCCCACCCCATGGCAATTAGTGCAGCAGAAACGCAGAAAGGAGAGTATTTGTGCTTAGGCGAACCAGTTTGATTCAGCATTGAGGACCAGGGGTGCACATAATTTTAAGTCTCTTCATAACAAAGGCATTTCATCAATTTAGATCCTTTTAGATTAAAGAAACCACAAATAAAATTACATGTATGTACCATATGAGTATTTCTAAAATATTGTCCATAAAATAAGTTAAATTATTGTGATAATGTAAAAACATTACTCTATGTACTTAAAAAATTTGTTAGTACAAAGAGTTTTGAGAATAATTTTTGCTAAATAATGAATTACAATTTGGCAATACATTTCATTCTATCAAAAATTACTTGTTGGAAATGCTGTAACAGCTTACTTCTTATCAAGATATAAAGACAGACATTCCATCCAAGCCCAATAAGCAAACTACCCCCCCCAAAAAAACTAAATAAATCTTAATTTTTTAGGGTGTCATGCATACAAGTGTGCTAGGTTTCATTGCTAAAGATTTCTGATTTGGTAATAAGCTATTTCATTTAAGCCTATCATTTGCTTTTCGTGCACTAGAATATTCAGATCCTTTATGCTACCTAGTATTTAGAAAGCTGTAACCAAATACCTATTTTGTGTATGTACACACATAATCCTAGTTTTATGAACAGGATGCTTGAATGACCCTTTAAGCGGACTCTACTACATGTGGAGTCTACTTCACTAGGGTGTATGTGAATATCTACTTTCCAAGTTTTAAGTTTTTCCAGACATTTTGCCTGAAAGGAAAAAAATACCTAATTAAGTACATTAATTTCACCAACTTTCTGACTGGAAGTTCCAATATTCAGCTGTTTTGTCAAGTAACAGTATAAAACAATTAACTGACTCTAGAATTTTAGTATTCTAGGAATTTGGTAGTTTCACGTTTAATACTATTACAAACTGTATAAAAATGGGATTTGTAATATTATTTTCACCTTTTTAAAACTGTTTTACAACTTTCCCAACATGAAAAGCAGCAATATGGCATAAGTATATATAAAGTACCCTTAACTGAAAAGGAGACGAGACTGCATTCACAGGCTCCAGAGAATAGTAAACTGCATAGAAATTCATCCAAGTGGCATGGTACCATGATGACGTATTAGCAGCCTGACATCTTCAAATTTTCACAGACTAGTACAGGAACTGTTAGGTAACGAGAAACTTTTACAAGTAGTAGCATATTAAAGATCTGCTTACCTAACAATAATACACTGCCCACCCCTCCCATCAGAAGAATGACTGTATTTGTTTACATGACCCAATCAACCATCTCAATTTTGAGCAAATAAGTTATCACTGTTCTATGTATTTTATAAATATATATGAGAATACTTTGACAGGGTAAGAGTTTATATTGGTATAGTTTTGTCTTCTATTACATGTAACTCATTTCAGTCTCAAACTTTAAAATTAAATAAATAAAATGTAATTTACAAAGATACATCATTATTTACAAATACAAAAATTCATCCTGAGAAGTTTATTATTTAGGAGAACTCTTTCACAGAAAAAGCAATTATCCATCTGTGAAATACATATGTACCTCAAAAGTTAAACTACAGAATTCATAATTAGAGGTCAATTTACCCAGGCTGAAGGCAAGAAAAGCATGAAGATATGTAAGAAATCTTCTTAAATTGGTTTGTATGCAAGAAATTCATCATATACAATTTTAAATTCCAGTGTTTTCCCCCCTTCAACTTCTTGTTTTAGTCTGTGTTTTGGATGTAGGTGAGAAAGAAAAGATACCTGAGGCAAACTCAATAATGCGCTGAGAGTTCAACAAGGATGGAAATGGGGTTGCGTCATCATTACCAAGCACTGACTGGACTGTTGGGAGCAACAGCCAACTGCCTTTGGCTTTACCTATGTCAAGCTCCTCTAAAAGCAGCAGCTGGTTAAACAAGTTCAACACTTAGCAAGGGAAAAATGCCAAGTTAAGACACAAATCTAGGAACTAAAGATAAAATATCAACAGATTCTTTGCGTTATAATTTAACCATAAAACTACCTACTTACAGAAATGAAAAATGGTTCAACAAAGAATCAAACTGGTTTCTCTGGGTACACACCATTATAATGAATCTCTTTACTCTTTATTTTGTGAGCAGACAGTGATTATTTTGGAAAAGGAAAAATAAGAACGTGTGGAATTAGTAAGGCAGATGCTGAAAGGCAAATGGCAAGACTAGAAGAAGAACGCCTCAAACAACTGCTACTTTGTTCCCATCTCTACTGGCAGCTCTCCCCCAAGGTAAAAGACCAGAATAACCAAAGCCATCTTAACAGTAGTGTGCGGAATTGTCAGCTGACAAACAACATAAAAACAAGTCACGCTATGTTATCTGTGGTCACGTTCTTCAGGGTTAGTCCAGTAACTCAAGACTTTACATTCTTTTGTCTTTATTTGTTTATTTTAATTAAACATGTAAATGTTAATAAACAGACATAGTCCAGAGTTAGTAGGTTGGTATTATAACATTTATTAAAATAATGCTATGGGTTAATAGAAACAGCAAAGAACCAAAGAATTAAAATGCAAGCTATGTAAAATCCCAACTAAAACCCAAAAGTGTCTAATGTATTCATTCATTAGCTAACTAAAAGCCCAAAAAAGACAAGACACCCAATATAATAAAGTACTGCAAAACAATTGGCAATTTTCAGTTATCAAAATTGTGGATTTTGCATTTTGTATCCTTTTCTCAATCAAGAAAAAAATTCTTTTTGAATGTTATATAACATACATATAAAACAAGATAGAAAAATACATTATAAACTTGTAACAATGGCTGTAAATACATTATCTTACATGTTTCTCATAGGCAATAGGTTGGTTATGGTACATACATAGCATGAAACTACTAAGATAATAAAGAATAGACAAAAATACATGTCAGCTGTATGGTAACATACAAGCGACACTCCCATCTACCCACGCTAAAAAATTACATAATACTGTCAGAAAAAAAGTCTTAAAAACTACATATTTTAATAAGAAATAAATTCAATAAAGAATGATAATACTGAGAACCAAGGCATCCAGAGATTTCAAAAGTCATGCTTTTTTTCAGTTGATCCAAAAATTTATCAACTTTAAGTTTTTCAAAAGTTTGTTCAGAGCCAACATTACTCATCAATGCCACACATTTATTATTTCATACATTTACCTTCTAGCCCATAAAAGACCTTTGATAAATATCTAAAATGTCCAGGTATAATATAGTTGAGATGAAACTGGATCAAATACTGGTATTGTTTTTAACAACTATCACCTCAAGTGTTTGAGTGTCGCAAATTTATTCAACCAACCAAACAATATAAAAATCAAAATGGCACAGCATATATTGTAAATAAATCAAAACAACTGTAGGTGTAACAGAAAGACAAAGCAGTGGCACATTAAACCAAAGCTAGCTGGATATAAAACAATGAATGTCTATTGCATAGTAAATAAACTTAAAACGTTTCCAAGTGAGACAAGATGATAGGGGAGGTCACCGAGAAGGTGCTGACTGAGCTTCCTGCTGACCTCTGACTGGGACGCTGGAAGTTGTGGAAGAGGGGATGAGTTGACAGGCTGGGGGAAATCCACTGTCACTTGAGATTTGCCATGTCTGGTACTGAGCAGTTAATGATTATTCACTCAAGTGTTTAGATGTTGGCTTTGTGCAAACATTGCTTTAACCACAAAACTGTTTAAACTTCATGATAAATTAGAAGCTTAAACTGAAATGCAGCTGAGTATTTATATGCACAATGATGCTAGTTTTTCACATTCCTATAAAGTTAAAAGTGGGGAGGACGTGGAGGGGTAGCAGAAGTTACTGAAACCAGCAAAGAGATGGACTGATAAGTTATCTGGTACGATATAAAGAAGTCTGATTAAATTTGGGTCATTTTAAAAACACTGGTTTTCCAGAATGAAAATCACATATCTTGTGAAAAAGTCTGCTAGGTATCCTATTATCTCCACTTAATAATAATAATAATAAAAACTAATGCATCCCCCTTCTCCAAATAAAATAAAGCTTTAATTTAGTCTATAAACTGATGTTTAGCTTACACATAATTTTTTATCTCAGAATCTCTTGGGCTAACATCGAAGGTTGCAATAACCAAAAGTACTCAATTATGATTTTTGAAAGAATGATGTTTTAAAACATACTAGTCAGACATTAGAAAAGTTTATCAAATTTTTTCACAGTATCAGATTTGGCAAATGTGTATCAAGGTAACGTGGCAAAAATCTAATTCAAATCATCAACTCATTTGTCTCCCTCATCTCTTCTTTCACATACTGGGCGACTGAGTAACATGCATTAACTTGTATTCTGAGGGAGGAGCTGATCTTACGAGACACTTGACTAAATGACCATGAAGGAAAATAAGGCACTTTCTTTTCTTTAGACTTATTCCAATACTTAAAAAATAAAAAAGAAAGACAAAAAGGCTCTTTTGGTCTTTTGTTTCTTGACAACCACCAGAAAAAATCATTTAATGAAATAAAGGGTTTCTTTGTTCTTTTTCTTTTTTTTATAACACTTGAAAGTATAAAATGCTACATTTCCAAAAATATATATATTTTTTTCTGCACCAGCACCCTTGTATAGTAAAAGTATCTACTTTTTGTTCATTTGTTTCAATGCACTACACTTTATCTACAATTTCATTACATGTATACAGCAAATAGGCAAGCATGGCTTTTACATCCTTAATGATTTTTTTCTATACAGGGAGGTTTAAAAAAAATACTTGAACAGTTTGCCCAGTAATGTGACACATAATGCATGTACCTTGTTCTCGTATATTTTTTAGGAGGTGTAAAATAAAGGTTCAATAATTTTAACTCAGATATTTATCTTTTAAAAAATAGTGTTGCAGTTTTGTTCTTTGCATTACTTTTCAAAACTCCATAGGTTTTTCTCTCATGGCACACTTTCTTCTAATACTTCAAATTTTGGCAGGCATTATAAAAAAGGCTGCAACTTCTGCCCTTTGAGGGCACTGTAGTGACTAAACAGCATATCAAATTTTGAATACTTTTTGAAATCACTTCACCAATGACATCCCTGACCAAAGGTTCATGCATGATGCATCATCACACAGTACATTCAGAGAGAGCTTTGACTTCACTATCAGAAGAAAAAGATTCCTAGAAGTCTCTCACAGTAACTGCCTCTGTCATTGAGTAGTTAAGGGCCATCTGTCTCCCCTTCTTAAGAGAGGCCTTCTTACCGTTCGCTTAGGATGGGACATTAAAAGATGATCAGTGCTGTGGGATGAATTGGGCCTTATTGCTTTACTACTATTCAGTGCAGGTTCTAGAACCACTTTCACCCAAACAGGAAAAAAATAAAACAAAAGCTGAGTTGGAGGACAACAATTTCTTTGTCTTTTGTTTGGTTAGATGGTAAGACGAACGGACAAGTGCCTCAGCTCGCTGCACTGACGACAGGCAAGCAAAGGCGATTACCAGTTAACTGATCAGCAGGCAGGCATGGTCAGGTCATCATTGGGTGAAGAGTTCAGAGGTCAGAAGGTCATAGGTTAGTTGCCGGTGGCGGCTGGGTGGTTAGAAACAAAAAACAAAACAAAAAAAAGAAAAGAAAAGATAGAGAAGAGATTAGTTTCAGCTAGTGACGGCTTAATGACAACATGAAAAACTAATCACAACTAATAAAAAAAAGCATGTTTAATTCTGACAAACTGATTGACACCATCTACAGAATACAATAAAAATCATGACAATTTCATATCATGATTTGAACAAATGAAGAGGAGCCCACTCCCACAAAATTTAAAAAAATAAATAAATAAAAATAAAAAACTGGTTAACAGGAAAAATAGAAATAAAATACAACTAACAACTAATAGTTAGTAGCAGTCAATGAAGGAAATTGAAAAACAACAATGAATAGGTTTGGTATACAGAATTTTGAAACAGTCAGTGCAGTTATCAGTATCTGACTGCTATTAAGCATTAGTATTCTCTCAGATGCAAGCATTAAAGCAACTATTAATGATGGATGTGATTATTAATAACTGATGATTAACAGAAATGGATCTAAAGAAACTTAATTTCTACGAACAATTTGGTTCAACATAAACTCTGGGCCAAACAAGGTTTCTTTTGTTCAATAAATGTTTATTGCTTTTTCAATTATTCTATTTACAAACAACATGGAATTTCTTGGCCTCATGATACAAAGCAATACTAAACTGTAGTCTAGCAGTGTAGGCAACATCATGGGAACCAGAAAAAGGCCAGGCCTCTTGCACTAGCCAACACTTTCCAGTTGAAAATACTATTTTACACATATAGAACACTTATAAAATGCACTTGCATGTAAACACTGTAAAATCCTGCCATTTAAAATTCTATACTCAAAAAGCTCTAAGTACATCAAAAAATAGAAGAAATTTCTAATTGATACCAATAAGGCATTTTAAAACTACAAACAGCTTTCTTTATTCAATTTCAAAGCTAATACTCTGCAAATACAATAAAATCTGACATTTCATATACATTCCTGCTTTATATTTTTATATTTTAAAAGAAGCCACCTGTAAATACTATTTTCTTTTGCAAAATAACAAAAGGAACAAAAAAATTTTAAAAATTACAGTAAAACATAAAGTAATTCTCAAGTGGAAAAGTTATCATTCCCAATGTCCTTGAGCTATTCCTTCCTTAATCAACCTCTGTCACATTCTGCTTCACCAAACTTGGTCCACTTAACAGTAGTATGATTTTTAAGACTCATTCAACAGCTTAATTATTTCTACTATATTCTGAGGTTTGATATAATTTTCTGTACTGTTGCCATTGTGACTAAGGCAGAGGAGATGTGAATGAAAAGATATTCAGTGCAAAGTTAGATTCTGTGCCACTTCATAAATCAAAACCCAGTAGGTGTAATGTTCACAGAGTTTAAATGATCTATAGAATGAACCGATTTACCTTCATATGACAAAAATGCTTTCTACAGTCTATTATTTAGAACAGGTTATAAATACTACAAAAATATTGTATCTTCACTGTGACCAAATCTTCCCTGAATTTCTTAAAAAGTGGAATTTTATTTAAAATAAAAACTGTTCCTCCAAAATCAAAGAAGAAAATAAATATTTAACATGATGTAGTCATACTACTTCACAGGTACTCCAAAATATAATATCTTAAAGCATTTTTGATATTACTTAAAATTTTGATTAAAACTAAGTTTCTTATACAAATTTGGTAAGTGATGGTTTTTATAAAATCATTACTCAGAAAAACTTCTGATTTTTTTGGAGTGTGGAATATATAAATAAAACAAATTACCATCTACATATACCAGTACACTTAGAATACATCCTCTGCCAAGTCTGGGCCTCCTACAGTACACACAGGTATGTCAACTGTGCAAAACCATTTATAGTTCATTACAACTAAAAAGTCAGTTGGTCTTCAGGCTTCAAATTCAGTTTTGAAATGGGTTTATTTTTTAGTAAAGAACTAGATACTGGTCAACCATGTAGTGCTCTAAATGCTCATAATAGAATTACATGGTTATATGTCCAAGGACTGAGTTTCTTTGCAGTAAGTGAATGCCTATAACAAGCTTCTCTTCGAAAGACTTTTTAAAAATAGTTTTAAAAACCTCAAAAATAGAGAAAACAGTAGTATCATAAAATAATTTAAGTGAAGGACTTTAGACATCTCCCTTAGACCCAATGAGTGCATACAGTCATAGTAAGTATACAAGTATTCTGTTATTTTCATAAAAAATAGCATTTCGGTTTGCTGACATTGCATTTTGAATAAAAACAGTGACAGGACTAATCAAAATCCGTGTAACTACAAAAGAGTCATGCATGGAATGTGTTGTAATTTTCCAAATATGGTAATATTGCCCTCCAATATTTTCAACTATCTCAAGGCACTGAAGTATTAAGTAGGCCGATAATTACTGTGTTAAGACAAAATTATTTTTAAAATCTCCTTAAAGAGGGCATAAAAAGATTTTAAAAAACACTTTAAAACGCTCTTTAAACTATTTTAGATATCAGCGATATGAATACGCTTTAAATTACTCATGGAATTATCCAGTTTCTTTAGAACTAAAGTGCCAAAAAACACCAAACAAACAAAAAAAAACCTCTCTCATTCCTAGGGGGACATGCTCTGATGCAAGAAGAGCTGTGCATATGCTTGTACATGACACACTTATCAGAAGTTCTACCTTCAGAGATTATCGTTCATCTGAGGATCTCTTCTGTTCACTGAATAATCATGACAAGTCATGTACACATTAGTGTAGAAGTCCTCAGGGCTCTTTAATTATGTGTGATGTTAAATAAATATCAACAATATCTTTGGAAAGGCATTTTATTTCTGATGTGAAGAACAGCTGTGTCTAGTATTTATCATCAGTATTCAAGGTAACCACATGAAGCTGGCAGGTCTTTCATAAATTCATACATGTGAGACTGAAGTGTAAATCCATCACTTATTTCCCACTAATATTAGAGATTCTGATAGATTTAATTAGTAGATAATAAATGTGCCATGATAGAAAAGTGTAAAAAATCCTTTTCTACCATGCTTCAGATTACCATCTTGTGATGAAAAACTTAAGAAACAATTCAATGTCAATAAACCGAAAATGTCACTCCTCAACAAGCATAAATAATTTACAAAAGGGTCCAAGGGCATATATAGGACACAAATTACCAATGTTGTAAAGGAGAAAAATGGAGACTTATTTTCCAGTCACAGGTTAGTCAAAAAGGATATTCAAACAGCTGGATCTCTATCACCACAAAGCTTTAAGAGATAGTTTATCCTTCGGATAATATATTTTAGCAGCAAATGACAAAAATCAAAGGATCCATTTTGGCAAGAGAATGTAAGAATAAAAGGGAATTGACTTTCTAATTTATTTTTAAAAATCCAACTACATGAAAGTTATCTTCACAGTCCTCACTTTGTTGATTTCATCTAAATACTTGACATGTGCACCCTCATGCTTATACAGTGGCTCAAATATTTTATTATAAAGAAAAAGGGAAACTAAATCTTCAGTTTTCTCCAAAAGTACACAGTAGACACATAGTCCTTTACTTCTTTCATTAAAGCACCATCTGTTCAATTCATTTTGCAATACCAACCCCAAATTTCAGAACAATTAAAAGGTAAATTTTAGCAAACATTATTACTGAAAAATAGTTGAGGCAACATCAAAATTTAATAGCTTCCCCAATCAACTAATTTGTGTTTTAGTAGGAATAAATCATAGCACGTAATAGAAGATTTAATAAGTTAAAATATAAAGGGAGGAAAAAAAAACAAAACAAAAAACCCAACCCCTAAATCTGTCAATTATTCCAAATGAATTTAGAAAAGGAAAAGAAACTGTGTGCAGGTAAGCAATTACATGTTTCCATCAGGCGTGGTGTTGCAAATTGTATGGACACCCAGCGCATTCTTATGAACAAGAACTGCAGAACTAAACTAACCTCGGTCTGCGGTCACAATCCTTTGGTAAGGATGGACACGCATATCGTGCCTTCGAACTTTAGTAGCCACCGCACCTAGTTAAATTGCAATTACCAAGACAAAGTTAGAAAACATTCACAAGGGGAAAAAAAAACATTAACAGCAGGTTTATCAAAAATGGATTTCAAATGTTCATTTACTACAAAAGTTTAAGAAACACGTTAAGGCACAGTAGTTTTAAAATTAACCATATTATGTCACGTATATATGCATCTATTAATATTGCATTCATTTCAAACATCTTGGCCTTAACCTATTTTATCCATTCATTTACAATCCCCAAATTACAGTATTTCATGAACTCTATTAGATCCAAACATATTTAAGCTTTACTAGTCACATATTCACTGAAGTGCCTTTCTTGCAGCAGGACTACTTAAATAATGCCATATTTAATACTGACAATTATTTGCTAACCTTAAGACCACTTCCAGAGTTTATCACTTAAAAAGGTTTAAAAGCAATTCTTAAAGCCTACAGATTGTGGTTTTAAACTTTGAGTCAATAAGTATGAACTGCAATGAATTAGGTGATTAGTAAAGCAAACAGTATAGTACACTTAGCAGTCAGTATACTACTATACACTCCTTTATAAATTACCATTTGTAATATTACAGACTAAACCAAATTAACAACATAATTTTACTTTATATCTATGTGCAAAAAGTGCAAGTAAGTCACTGACTGCTAGGCTAAGCTTTTTTTCCCCCGGAGGCTGCTGAGACTAAGCATGTTAAATTCAGATCTGATGAGGGTTCAGTTAAGACCGTTCTTGAATTCTTAGCCTTTCGTTGGGAAAGCCATACCTAAAGATAAAAGGAAGGGAATTAAAAATTAGTCATCAATGAAGATTTGATGCTAATACCAATCTCCTCACTACTACCAACACACATGTCTGCATCTGTTTTGAAGGGCACTGCTTATTTTAAAGTAATTTATGTGAGACTTGATATAAATAGCATGCATGTTATCTGTGTGCAAATTTATTATAACTCAGCAATTTAAAATAATTTTCTCAGTTCGCCAAGTGGTCAATATTATGTTTTACTGCTTAGGTGGTAAAGCAAGAAATAAAATTGATCATAATACATTTTTCCCCCATTACTACTCATTACTCTTCACTGTGTGAATGCCAATTAGGGATCTGAATGTCTTGGTTTCTATTTTGCCAGTCTAATATTTAAAATTTAAAAAATAAAGATTTCCCAAGAGACAAAAAACATGTTGTTTAACGAGAGACAAATTTTACTGCAGTGCCTCTTGCTGTTTCTAAGCAGTAAACTGGTCCATCACCCTTACTCATTTTAGATAAACTCATCATATACAAGTATAATTCCATGTGGCAAAATCAGGGAGATCTTGCATTGAAAGTGCTGGTACAGCAGCTAGAGGCTAAGAGTCCCAGCCCTACAGGAAGTCAAGAGTCATAACTCCTCGGGAACAGATGCTGTGGGTGCAGCAGAGAGGAGTTCTGGGAAAAGGAGCATGCACGGGACCACAGGACAGAGTATTAATAGAAAGGAAAACTTAAACAAGGTTACAGGTTACATGTTATTTTAAATATGCTTCAAGAGATGTGCAACAGAAACAAGCCTCTCATCAACAGTTCTGTGGCATAATTCTGACCTATAATTACTTTATACAATGATTTAGAGATAAACGGAAAACACGTACAATAAAAAGTATTTGTTCATAAAACAAAAGGCACCTGAGTGCATGCACACACACAGATAACATACAGAGCAATGTGACTTTCTTTAATTGAACAATGAATTTTCGAGTTTAAATCTTAGTGTCCCGGTTCATTAAAGACTTTCAAATTTTTATAAGTCACTATTAATGCTGGGGAAAAAAAAAACAACCTTAAAAGATCAAAGTCCTAAAAGTCAACAGCATGCATGCAGCACCAAGGTCATATACAATTCAGGGAAAAAAGTATTCAAATTCTGTCTGGTAAAACAAAGGGGTTGCACAGAAACAGTTTGTTCCACATTGACTGGTCGTGTTATAACAGCTGCTGTATTCTAGTCCTTCATCCAGCAAGTCAATGGGCTGAAATATCAGGCATGACTGGCATTTCAATCCACTCTATAAAAAAAAGGCATCAGTAATGTCTTTTTCAAGCACACCACTTTTTGTTCATGTAAAACCAAGCGTTTACAGTATGATTTTAATTTTTGCCTAAAGTGTGATTCTAAATTCAGTGACTAGGTATTTACTCATTTACTCCATATTGTACTACTAAAACTAAGAATATCGTTCATGTTTAATATGACTAAGACTTCAAAAGACAAAAACTGAAAACCTTAAGAATGTAACTACAGTCATGCGCCACATAACGATGTTTTAGTCAACGATGGCCCACACACACTATGGTGGTCCTATAGAATTATGATGGCTAGACCGAACAGCTCAGGCGTGTGGTAGGCTGTATCATCTGTGTTTGTGCATACACTCTACCATGTTTGCACAATGATGAAAATGCCTAACGATGCAACTCTCAGAACATTTCTCCATCGTTAAGCAATGCATGACTGTATTTATCTGGTCCTTTCATATTTTAAGTTATCACAAATAATAAAAAAACACAATAATATGTAATTTTATAAAGGTCTCAAAATACTTTCACACAGAAATTTAAAGTTTAGCCAACAACTAAATAGATCTGTGAGATACAAATGTAAGTTTGGGAGGTAGAGCTGATAGGTAATGGGGTTGGACCCAAAACTCAGAATGACCTCAGTAATGTCAAAAGCGAAAAGTATTTTGTTTAAAATGTACATAACAAATTTATCCACTAAAGTGAACCTGAGTTACCAAAGTGGAACTGAACAAATTTAAGGTCCAATTATTTAAAAGCAGAACCCTCATGGGAGGCTGAAATAAAACAAAATTTAGTTTCCGGTCTTTCCTCGTGGAAACTTGTGCTGCCTCTCTAAAACTGATAAAATCATTTCAAAGTCTGAGGCAACAAAATGTATAAAGAAGAATGTTATTAACCACATGAAAGAAAAACTTACCTAATACACCACTAGGTTCAATAGGATACTCAAGGATTGATGTAGCTGGTGCCAACGTGTAGGGGTATTCATACGGCGTGTAGATTAAACCAGCTTCGGGCCCTGGAGGAACTATTGCAGCAGTTGGGTGAGGAGTTCCGTTTGGCATGACAGCGGTCTGTATTTGTCTGATCAAAGGCATTATGGTAGGACCAGCTGGCGTAGGAGTACGCAGGGCAGCCGGCGGGAGAACAGGCGCAGGCCCAGTAATGATCCTTGGAGCAGCCTGGGCTGTTGCTGCAAGAGAAAAGGCAAGGGCTGCTACAGTAAGCAAAGAAATTTAGAAGGAAGTATAGAGACAGCAGTGTAAAATATGGGAAAACGAGAGGGGAGTAGGAAAAAGAAAGGAAAAGGCAGGAAAGAAGAAAAATAAAAGGAAAACGTTAGTACATGCACTGATCACACAAAAATGCCAAAGCACACCAATCAAATGCAAACAGCTTTCCCTTTCCCAATGTGATTAAGACTGTGCAAAATTAAAAAGCCACTGTCAAAAAATGAATGAGCCCATTAAACAGGTTATATTTAGTTCACATTTTATGTATCTATGATTTTAAGATTTCATAGGACTAAGGTGCATGCAGAAGCACAAGAAAACACTCGCACTGAAGATGTTAAAAGATAATTTGGAATCGGAGTCCACAGAAATACAGTCTTGACACAGTTCTAAAGTGCAGCTTTAGTTAAAAAATAAAGGAAGAATAATTACCTTTGCATTAAGTAAGTCAAGTGAACCCTAGGTGTATACATACATTTCCTGTATCTTTAGAAATTAACTTCACAGAAACAGGAAAAAGGTCCTAATTTCTAAATTCCAAACCAGTAACGAGATACTCACATTCTCATGAGCCAAGTCAACTATTTATGAAGTCACTACTACTAAACCCACTCGGTTGCCTATATTTTGGAAAGTTGGCTGGGACTTTAAAATTCTATTTCCTTTAAGAAATTTTTACCTTAAATAACATAATATTCCTACAAATATGCATAAACCTTAGATTGTCTCAAAATCTAAATCTCACATTACTGCATTTTAAATATTAAAAAAAAGCAATCCTTTTATGGCTTACAAAAATATGCACAGATATATATAAAGGCAAAAACAGGACCAGAAATAGTTATTGCTCACTGATCTCTGTGAACTCACATATGAAATCAATAGGGAAAACATCCTGGAGGGAAAACATGCAAGCAAAGTGGAAAGAGAGTTCAACAGAAGGGCCATTCCATTCAGACACATTTCAAATTCACTGTAAAAATCAGCTTTCAAAATGATCGCTATTTGCATAAATGTAGCAAAATAAGCTGAAAGCCTCACATCTGTAATTAGCTGAACAGAAAATGTCCTGGAACTTATAAATCTAAAGACTGGGATTTCATAAAAAGAATTAAAACCCCAACCTTAGACATGCTGGCATAAAATAAAGATCGTCCTCAATTCATGAAAGCATTAAAAAGAGGAGAGTTAGACCCCTATCAAGTGACACAATTACTTCAACTCTTCACTTTGTTTAAGCTGTTCATGTGTTGTGCTGCCAGGAGAAAGGTTTGTAGACAAAATAGCTAAGACGGTGGTAACCCTGGGCATCAGTGTCATTCTTACGTGATTTGATGTTGGCGTCTCTGTAGGTGCCATTCAGAATTGCAAGCTCCATCAGTTGCATCTTCTTCAGGCTATCTTCTCCTTCTGCCTACACATGGAAAACACAAGAGCAATAAGCATGTAACACCGTCCACAAATATAACAGTTACATCTACACACAAGCTTTAAAAGGAGTATCATGCAACTACAGCCACCAGTTTCAATATGGGGAAAAAAAAAAAGATCAGGACCCAAAGGTACTGACATATTGGAGCCCATTCCCTCAGTGACAGCATGTGGATACACAGAATATTCTCAGTGGCCACGGCTGCATTTCTGTTTGAACACTTTAATGTCAGCTACACTAATTTATTAAAGCTCTTCTAAAAAGCATAATCTTTTCAGTATCTATCATTTTGCTGGATACTACAATACTCAGATAGTTGATTAAAATTTAAAAAACACACTGAGGGCTGGGCTCAGTGGCTCAGCCCGTAATCCCAGTGCTTTGGGAGGCCAAAGTGAGTGGATTGCCTGAGTCCATGAGTTTGAGACCCGCCTGGGCAACTTGGCAAGACCTCATCTCTACAATAAATCAAAAATTAGTCGGGTGTGGTAGTGCGTGCCTGTAGTTCTAGCTACTTAGAAGGCTGAGGTGGAAGGATCGCCGGAGCCCAGCAGGTTGAGGCTGCAGTGGCCGGGAGCGGCCACTGCACTCCAGTCTGAGTGACAGAGTGAGACTCCCAACTCAAAAATAATAAATAAATAAATAACACACAGATCCTAAACATACAAGATATGACTGTGGCATTCAGGTAAATAAAGTTTATGCTTAATTCTCCAAAAGGAAAATTTAGTGGAGTTACAAAAATCATAAGAACTTATAAAAATTGCATATTCTGTTCTCTTATGCCATCATCCCTTTCTGCCCTCAATTGTTATCAATCCTACCTACAACAATCTATCTTTAAAGTCCCCATATGATTTACTGTACAAGGCAGGAAACATTTAAAAATAAAAAGGGGAACTAATAATAAGTATGCTACAAAGACAGACGTAAACCTGGTAGTCCCTAATCACCAATGTATTTGGTCACCCCATTTACCTTGGACTTGTCCCACTCTTTCCACTTACTGTTGTCACCCTTGTCCTAGTAGTTACTGATGTAGGAACCAAACTACTAAATATGCTATTAATATTAATGGTGTCTGTGTTCTCCAATTAATTACATACAAAGGCCAGATAATTGCCCAAAACAAAATTTTCATCACAGTATTTCTCAACAGCCTCATGTATGGTTTCTTACTATATACAAACATAAAAGATTTAACCTATGATCTCTGGTCCCAAGCAATATTCTCAAGTTAAAGCCATTAATCTTCTACTATTTTCCATATATGTGTAATATTATAAATCCAACCAGATCACTTTCCCCTAGTCATCTTTGTGCATAATCTCACTTTTTCCATTGCAAATGCTCCTCCTTAGTATGCTGTCCTACCCTCTCTCTTTCCAAATTCTACCTAATCCCACAAACTTCAACATAAATGTTACCTTCTCCAAGAGCCATTAAATGTTGACACGTTATTGGAAATGGACCTTTAAGTAAAACTACATTCAGCAGGTTCTCAGATTACATCATTGCTCTAAACACTGTTATAACATTGATTTTAAAAATTGGTTTCATTACACTCATTTTGTTTAAAATCAGTTTCCAAGAACCTATCGACAACATTAAGTGAGAAGCTACTATAAACATTCTTTCTGCCCTGAATTATAGTTTGTTTACTATCACCACTTCCAAAGCAAGCTCTATGGGAATAGAGCTTATTTCTTATTTATCACTGATTAACCCCCATGTAATACCTACCCTGATTCAAGATATTTACGAGAACTTATTTTTTAAATGGCTGGCATGAGAAGTTCTTAACTTTATTCTCAAATTCCAAGTGTCTAAGTTCTACAGCAAAAGAAGGCAGCAGATGAAGGTCCGTCTATCAAAGTCCAGGCAGAAATGCAACTAAGTGCCCCCACTTTTATGTATTATCTAATCCTTAGGACTTAATATTTATAAATAAAGAAACTCAATGATACAATTTTCAGATATAATTTTGTTCCTCCCTAATTCATAAAAGGGGTAGACCAGGAAAAGTCACGAGCTTCTCAGTCTTATTATTGCAGCTGCAATGCTGCGCAAAATTCT